>JAODAL010069285.1:0-16422 GCA_025379985.1 Phyllomedusa bahiana | reverse complement strand
GGGTTTCCCCAGCAGAAAGGAGAAGCGGGAGATGGGGGGTTGATGTGTGTGTGATAGAGAAAAAAAGGGGATGTGTGGGTTTTGTGAGAAGGGTCTTAATGCAGTGAAAGAGGTAGAGAGTAGAGGTCAGATGTAAGGGTAGGATAGACGGGGAGATATGGAAGCCATTGCCCAGTGTGGGAGTGTGAGGATAGTAGAGGAGTTTGAGGAATACGGAGGCAGTAATAGTGGCATAGAGGTGCATATTGGGTGGATGGTGTGAGTATAAGGCAAAATAACTGTAACGGTTCCGGACGTAGAAGTGGATCCAATGGACCACAGCAAGTTATGGTGTAAGCCACGCCAGGGAGCGGAGTCTAAGTAGGTCCCGGTTTTCACCAGAGCCCGCCGCAAAGAGGGATGGACTTGCTGCAGCGGGAGTCTACCAGGTCGCTACCACTGACGTGACTTGCTTGCGGAGGCAGCCGAGGTGTGGCGTGGTACAAAATCGTAAGACAGGCTCATGGTAGTGGACAGGCAGAAGGTCAGGGCAGGCGGCAGAGATTCGTGGTCAGGAGACGGTAGCAAACGGTACGTTACACAGTAGATCAGAACTAGACAACTGGGAACGCTTTCTCAAGAGGCACGGCACTAAAGATCCGGCAGGGAGTGGGCGGAAGCGCCCAGGTAATATAGAGGCAGTGCCCGGCAATTAGCCAATTACCGGGGCACAGGCCCTTAAAACTTCACAGAGCCGGTGCGCCTTAGGGCACGGGGACGCGCGCGCCGGGCAGCAGGAGGCTGCAGAGACACAGGAGCGCGGCTGGGTCAGTACTGGCGCGCAGGGGGACGGGTGCGTCCGTCGCCCGACACCTGGTAGCAGGGGCGCAGGTAGAGCCGCGACGGCGCCCGCAGCTTATAGGCAGTGACTGAGTACTTCAAATGGTCCTACGTACCGGGACCCAATTTGTACGAGCGGATCTTGAGCCGGATATATCTGGCCGATAGCCACACCTTGTCGCCAGGAGAAAACACTGGGGAGGGTCTTCTATTTTTGTCCGCTTGGACCTTCATGCGTGCGGACGCATGCTGCAGAGACTGACACGTCTGTTTCCAAATGGACACAAAATCTCGGGCAAAAGTATTCGCTGCCGGCACCTCAGACGGTGAAGATAATGGTAACGGAGGGCGGAGATGCTGGCCATACACGATGAAAAATGGAGAGGAACCAGTGGATTCTGAATCCAGGGAGTTATAGGAAAACTCTGCCCAAGGAAGTAAGCTGGCCCAGTCATCCCGTCGAGCCGAGACAAAGTGCTGCAAATAGCCCCCAGGATCTGATTGATCCTCTCCACTTGACCGTTCGTCTGCGGGTGGTAGGCGGAGGAGAAATCTAGGTTCACCTGTAACCGAGAGCAGAGAGCCCGCCAGAACCTCGACACAAATTGGACCCCCCGATCCAAGACCATCTGCTGGGGCAGGCCGTGGAGGCGGAAGCTGTGGAGAAAAAACTGGCTGGCCAACTGGGGGGCAGATGGTAGCCCAGCCAACGGGATAAAGTGCGCCATCTTCGAAAAACGGTCCGCGACCACCCAGATGACCGTGTTGCCTGAGGAGGGAGGCAGATCCGTGATGAAATCCATCGCCACATGAGTCCAAGGGGCCCTAGGGATGGGCAGAGGCTGGAGCAAACCTGCGGTTTTGTGGCGAGGAGTCTTGTTACGAGCACAAGTAACGCAGGACTTCACGAATTCCTTGACGTCCATTGCACGCTCCAGCCACCAGTAAAAACGGGAGATTAGGAGGAACGATTTGCGTGCTCCTGGGTGACCGGCCACTAGAGAACAGTGTCCCCATTTCAAAATTCTCCTCCGGAGCGCAGGACGGACGTAAGTCTTCCCTGGAGGCACCTTTCGAAGATCCACCGGAGCCGCAGAGATCAGGCGTTCGGGGGAAATTATATGCTGGGGTATGCCCTCCTCCCCCAATACATCGGAGACACGGGAGAGTGCATCGGCCCTGACGCTCTTCTCTGCTGGCCGAAAATGTATCTGGAAGTCGAAGCGCGAGAAGAAGAGGGACCACCTGGCTTTATGTGGATTGAGGCGTTGGGCCGATTGGAGGTATTGAAGATTTTTATGGTCGGAGTAAATGGTGATGGGATAGCGTGCGCCTTCCAGAAGATAACGCCACTCCTCTAAGGCCAGCTTGATAGCCAGCAACTCCCGGTCCCCGATGGTGTAATTTTTCTCCGCAGGGGAGAAGGTTTTAGAGAAAAAGGCACAGGTGACCATTTTTCCTTTTGGGGTCCCTTTTTGCGTAAAATTGCTCCCCCCCGCCCCGGAGGAGGAAACCCAAAAAAGAAAGGCTTCCCCGGTATCGGGTTTTGGGTTGGGGACGGGCGCGGAGGGGGAAGGTTCCTTAAGCTGAAAAAAATGTTTTTTTTCCGGCCTTTTTGGGCGGCCCACTCCCTGGGGTTTGGGGTGTTTTTCCCGGGGGTAATGAAATTTATGGGCGCCACCAAGTAGAGAAAATCAAATCAATTCATAGTAATTCGAAAAACCCCAGGAAGCGTTGTATGGCTCGTAGACCCCCCCCGGCCCCGGGGCCCACTGCAAAACGGTCCAAATTAAAACCCAAGGGGAAAGGGGAGGTTTGGTTTTCTGGGGGGGAAGAGAAAATTTCTCTAATTTAGCGAAAGAGGTGGTTGGCAGGGAAAAGCCGCCCCAAAACCCCAAGGGGCCCCGGACAGGGGGAGTTTTTAATCTCCAAATCAGAAAAACCCCAGAATTTTCTTTCTAGGTAGACCAGACACCCGTGTAGAGGAGACCCCGGGAAAGATTTCTTTAAAAATTTCCCGGGAAAGGGACTGCTGGGGCTTTTTCCCAAAAGACTGAAGGGCATGACGGGTACTCAAAGGGGACCACCCCCGTTTTTTTAAAAAGCGTTTTCCCACCCCACCCCCCTCACGAATGCGGATGAGGTTGAAAGGCCCCCGCGGGCCCAAATTGGAAAAAATCTTTTTTTCCACAAGCCGGTAAAAACATTTTCAGTGATCAATGGAAAAGGGTTTAGGGGATTTTTCACATTGATTTTTTTTAAGGGCCCCCCCCCCGTGGGTCGATAAAAGGGCCATAGGGGCCATCTTTCTTTTTGCACAAAAAAAAAATCCTGCCCCCACCAGAGAGGAATTTGCGTATAAACCCCTTTTCTAAGGTTTTCCCAAATTTGTAGGTCACGGGGCCTGGGCCCCCGGTAAACGGGGTAAACCCGGGCCCCGGGGAGGAAGGGTTTTCCCCCTTTACCCAACTCAACAGGCATTTAAAGGGGTTTTGATGGGGAAAAAAAGGGGTTCTCGGGCCTACTTCTCGAGAAGACGTCACCCAAAACCCCGGGTTTTTTCCGTGGGCAAAAACCTTTGGCAAAAGGCCCCTGGAGGACGGGGGGGGAAGGAACGGAGTTGACCCGGGGGGGGTGGGGGCCAACGGGCAAAGGGTTTCCCGGCAGAAAAGGGCCCCCCAGCGCACGACCTCGCCTTTTTTTCCCAAATTTAAGCGAAAGGGGCATGTCGCGCAGCCACGGAACCCCCAAAAGGATCCCCTTGGGGAAGATCGAGACAGCAAGTACAGGGAAAATCTTCTTTTGTGAAAGGGACGCTCACTTGGAGGGTCCCCCGGCTTGGTCCTGTACGGGAATGGGCGTCCCAAGGAGCCCCCCTGTGATTTGGGATATCCCCAAAAGGGGTTTTCCCCCACCCTAACCACGGGAAAGGGCGGGATCCCCGGGGGATCAAGGGGCGGCTTTGGAAAAAAATTCCCTTTGGCCCGGAACCGGAGCCGGGAACGCAGGAGCCGGCAATAAAAAGCCCCGAGTCAGTCCTGATCTCCACCAGAAATAGTCGGGTTGCGAGAGGAAGTTTTCTCCCTAGGATGCCCCCCCAAAAAAGGGCCCTAGGTGGGGGTTTTTTTCCGGGGCCCGTTGGGGGGGAACGGACACTCCTCCAAAAATGACCCGGGGAGGGCGCAGTAAAAGGCAAAGCTTTTTGCCCAAACCAAACGGGATAACCCCCTTGTTCAGAATTTTGACCTGTCCCCCTGCTGGGTTTTTTTTCCCCCAGGGGGTTAAAGGAAGCGGCAGTGGGGGCCCCTCTGGAAAACTGGACCCGGCGGGGGTAGACGGAGGGGTCGCCCCCAGGTAAAACAATTTTGGGGCCGAAACTCTTCTTACCCCTCTGCAAAAGTGCACAAACCAGGGGGGGTGGCCAGGTGGTTTTAATTCGCTTAAAGGGATGGAAAAATCTCTTGCTGCGAAGGCGCCCTTTTAACCCCTGCGGGAAAAGGCCCTTTTTAAAAGGGTTTGGCGCACAGTGGGCGTTTTCCAGGAAACCTGCGCCAGGGTGCGAAAAATTACTGCGAAATTTTTCCCCCGACCGAGGTTTTGGGCCCTGGCGCGGGTTTCCCAAGAGTCCCTTTTCCCCCCGAAAGATGTGCCCTTTGAAAAGGCCCCTGGGAAGACACTGGGAATTCAGAGGGAAGGCCTGAAATTTCCGCGGGTCCCCGATTGCTCCTGTCCCAGGGGAAGGTTTGTACCCCCAGGCCGGGGCCTTCCCCGGAAACAAAAAGGCGACCACAAACGCCCCCTTGGGAAAATTTTTTCGAAGGAATTGGTCCCCCCATTAACCGATGTGTTGGTCACTGGGTGAGGAATCCCCCCCTGCATAGCGGGGGGTTCCCAACGGGCCCAGTGGCGTCGCCGGAGTGAGGCGGCCACGGGAGGAGGTGCGGCTGCTGCCGGGTGGGTAAAGAGCGGGCTGCATCTTGGTCTTAAAACCTGATCTAGTATTGCGATTTTGTTTGGGGCCCCCACGCGAGGAGGCCCGCCACACGGGCGGGGTTCCCCTTGGGCCCGGATCCATGGCCGGGGATCTTACTGTAACGGTCCCGGAAAAAAAAATGGATCCACTGGACCACCGAAAACATGGTGAAAGCCATCCCAAAGGGAGGGGAATTAATTGGGTCCCGGTTTTCACCAGGCGGCCAAAAAACCCAGGATGGACTTGCGCGGGCGGGATTTCTACCGGGGTTCGCTACCCCCCGACGGGGATTGCTTGCGGAGGCGCCAGGTTTTGCGGGGTTACAAAATCGTAAGAAAGGCTCGGGTGGGGGACGGGCAGAAGGTCGGGGCCCAGGCGGCAAGATTCGTGGTGGGAACGGAAAGCAAATGGTACGGTAAAATGGAAATAAAGAACTGACAACTGGAAGGGTATCGCAATGGGAAAGGAAACTAAAGATCTGGCAGGGAGTGGGCGGAAGCGCCCAGGAAATTTTAAAGGGGGCAGTTCCTTTAAATTTTTACAGGTTTGGCGTTTTGCCCCCTAGACAGGGGGGCCCGCGGCGCCGGGCAGCGGGAGGGGGCAAGACCCCAGGAGGGGGCGGGAGGGGTGAGTACGGGGCTTTTGCAGGGGGATGAGTGCGCCCGGGTGGGGCCCCCACCCGGGAAAGCGGGCGGCACTCGCCCCGGTTACAGGGGCGCAGGTAAAACCCCCGGAAAAGGGCGCCCACACTCTTTTTGGGCGGGTTTGGCGGGGGCCTTTCGCAACAATCCCTTTAGTTTTACCGAAAATGTCACTCTATTTTTCCCCTTCTGGTTTTAGGGTAAAAATTTGAAATGGGGGGAAAAATTTATGGTTTGGGATTCATGGGGGAAAGGGTTATCAGGAAATTTGGGGGTTTAGAAAATTGAAGGGGGGGGGAAAAGGGGTTTTTATGGAAGGAGTTAAAATGAGGGGGGTTTTATCAGGAGATTAGGGGGGGGAATGAATGGGGGGGAAAAAGGGTTATGGATGGGATTACATAAGGGAATATCGGGAAATTTAGGGTAGGATTTAGGGGGGGGAAGTTATAGGTGGAGATTACATGAGGAAATTTCGGGGAAATTAGGGTAGAGATATTGGGGGGTGCAGGATATGGCTGGAGATTACTTGAGGGGGGATTTATCTGGAGTTTTGGGTGGGAAGGGTATGGGGGGGGGTTTTAAGGGTGGAGTTTTAATATGAGTGGAAGTATCAGGAGTTTAGGGAAAAGATATATGAAGGGTTTGGGGTTTTTGGGGTTGGGATTACATGGGGGAGGTACCCAGGAGTTGGGGTAGAGTGTATGGGGGGAGGTTTTGGAGGGAGATTACTGAGGGGGTATCAGGAGATTAGGGTAGAGATGTATGGGGGGGGGTTTTATGGATGGAGATTACCTGAGGGGGCATCGGGAGATTAGGGCAGAGATGTATGGGGGGCCCGGGTTATGGAGGGGAGATTACATGAGAGGGGTTACCCAGGAGTTAGGGTAGGATGTATGGGGACATTTATGGTTGGAGAAAAACATGGGGGAAAAGGTTATCGGGAGATTTAGGGCCCCAGATTTTTTGGGGGGACGGGTTATGGATGAAGTTTTCAGGGAAGGGGGTTACCAGGAAAATTAGGGTACAGCGTTTTGGGGGGGTTAGGGAAGGAGATTGCATGAGGGGGGGGGTATCGGGAAAATTTTGGGTAGAATTTTTAGGGGGGAGTTATGGATGGAGATTAAAAAGAGAAGGCACGGAAAATTAGGGTAGGAGGGTATGGGGGGACGGGTTTTATGGTTTGGGAGATTAAAAGAGAAAACGTTTTCCGGGAAATTAGGGTAGAGAGTATGGGGGCCCCATTTTTAGGGATGGAGATTACATGAGGGGGGGATATCAGGAAAAAGGGGTTTTGAGATAAATGGGGGGACAGGTTAGGGAAAGGGTTTCATGGGGAAAGGTACTGGGGGATTAGGGCGGGAGTTGGTTTAGGGGGGACAGGGTTAATGATGGAGATTACATGAGGGAGGTATCAGGGGGTTTAAGGCGAGGATGTAGGGGAAAAAGGTTTTATGGATGGAAATTACATGATGGAAGGTATCGGGAAAAAGGATTAGGGCAGGATGTATGGGGGGGGGTTTTTTTTAAATGGAGTTTAATGGGGGAGGTGTCAGGAGTTTAGGACAGGGGAGGGTTTGGGGGGGGGGTTTTAGGGGATGGAGTTAACAAGAGGGGGGTATCGGGGAAAAAGGGGCAGAAAAGTATGGGGGGGAAACGGGAAAAATGGATGGAGATTAAAACGAGGGAGGTGTCAAAAGAAAAAAGGTAGAAAATGTATGGGGGGGGACAGGTTATGGATGGAGATTACATGGGGGGGAAGGTAAGGAGATTAGGATGGGAGATGTTTTGGGGGGGGTTTTTTATGGATGGACATTACATGAGGGGGGGAAACAGGAAAATTTGGGGTGGGAATGAAAAGGGGGGGGGACAGGTTAGGGAAATGGAGATTACATGAGGGAGGTATAAAGGAAAATTAGGGTTTTAGAGTTTTTTAAGGGGGAAACAGGTTATGGATGGGGGTTTACTTGAGGGGGGGCAGCAGGAGATTGGGGGTAGGGGGTTATGGGGGGGGTTTAAATTAGATGGGGGTTTTCTTTGAGGGGGGGTTTCAGGAGATTAGGGAAAGGATGTATGGGGGGGGACGGGTTTTGGGAAAGGAATTTTACATGGGGGAAAAGGTTTCGGGGAAAATGAGGGCGAGACGTATGGGGGGACTGGTTTTGGAGGGAGTTTACATGGGGGAGGTATCAGGAGAAAGGGTAGAGCCGTTAGGGGGGGGTAAAAAAGGGGCAAATTGGTTTTAAAACGGAAGGGGAATTCTTTTAAGAATTTTCGGGGAAACTTCAAATTTAAACCGGGAATTCGAATTTTGGGGGTGATTCGCGAGAACGAAGTTTTTTTTAAATTTTCAAAAATTCCCTGCGAGAACATGGCGTTAAAGGGGGAAAAGAAGTCTGGGGGGAAGAAAGGAGTAGCCAAATGATATGTGCAGAAAAGAACCCAAATCGAAAACCGGGGCGGGTTTCTGTGACTTTCCCCCCCGCACTTATAAGTCCGGGCTGCTCTCACTGTACTGGGGAAAGGCTAAAATGTGCTGCTGATATCTCACACAAAAAAAACTAATTTTTAAAAACAGCAAATTTTTGGGGGGTGTCACAGCTTGTCTCAGAGTGCTTTTTATTACTTCTAATTCTAAATTTTGTGGGGTATTGGAATAAAGGGTCCTTTTGGGGGGCCCAAATTTCAGTTTGCATAAAAAATTTTATGCAACCCTAATCCAGTTCTTGAGCACTTTTAATACCCAAGGGTTAAAAAAACCCTGTTGCTGTTTGTTTTCAGAAAAAGGGAAACAGGTTTTTTAAAAACCCAAAAAACCACTTAATTTTTGGTTCCCAATTTTTTTTTTTGCGCAATTTAGATCCAAGGGTTTGATTAGCGTTGTTCTGCTGGTTGTGGTCACAAAAAAAAAACGTTCTTTTTAAACCGCCAAAAAAGGGAAATTTTGGCTGTAGCATAATTCAAACCCAAAGGTTTAAAATTACAAGTTTTTTTTTGGGTTGTGTTACGTAAAATACAGCCTTTTTAAACAGCTAAAAAAAGTGGAAATTTTTTGGAGCACATTTCTTTTGCGCAATTTAAAATCCAAGATTTTAAACTAAGTATTTTTCTGCAGTTGAAGTCAAAAAAAGAAACGTTTTTTTTAAAAACCCAAAGAAAAAATTTGGGTTAAATTTTGCATAAATTATAAACGAAGGTTTAAATTTAAGCCTTTTTTGGTTTTAAATATCCAGAAAAACGGGTTTTTTTAAAAAGGGGAACATCAAGTAAATTTTTTCCTGGCCATTTTTGGAGCGCTATTTATATCCAAGGGTTCCCCCAACTTGTTAGTGGGTTAATTTGGAGTAAAATAAAAGGGGTTTTTTTAAATTAATATAAGATACTTCTTTTAAACAGGTCTGAAAATTTTTTGAAAAAAACAGTAGGTCAACAGAGATGTGGCAGGCCTTCCCCTGCGAGGGGCAGAGGAAACAAAAAATTTCTGGAGCAGGCCTAGGCCCGGAAAAAACAGAAAATTTGGGCGTAAACGCAGGGGTCACCCCGGGGGCCCCGGACTCCCGGTTTGCCCATCTGGGCGGCCTTTGGGTTTTCCCAGCAACTCAAGGGGTTCTTGTTTGGGTTTTTACTAGGTCTTTACTTCCCCCCCAAAAGACATCTGACAACCCAAGCCAAAAAGTCGGTGGGGGAATTTGTCGCCCCCCCCCTTAGTTGGGCATGGCCCGGAGGGGGGTCACCCCGGCCTTTCCCCTGTCCCCCGGGAAAATGGGATGCAAATGTGGCTCCACCCACCCCGTGTTGAGATAATTAAAGAAAATCCCCAAAATGGGGTTATAAAAGACGAAGATTTATTAAAACCAAATTTAAAAAAGGGACAGGGTTTTAAAAACATTAGTCAGAAACCTTTTTTACGCGTTTCGAGCCCAATGGCTGGCTCTTAGGGGTAAGGGCCCCCCTTTGGGGAAAAGGGTAAAAGGCCCACGGACTAATTTTTTTAACCCTTTGTTTTTTTAAGTGGTTTAAAAAAATTTGCGTTTTTTATAACTTTTTTGGAAATTATTAAATTTTCAACCGATGCTGGAGCCACTTTTGCATCTATTTCCTTTCCCTTTGGATTCCTACACCCGGGGTTTAATTCTACCCCTTAGTGCACCGGGGGGCGGACATTTTCCTCAAGCAAAAACCCTATTAAAAATGGATTCAAGCCCCGTTGAGGGGTTCCCAAAATTTCTTTTTCCCCCCTTTTCACCCTGTCCTAAACCCCCCAATGAAAAACCATCCCCGTTTCCCTCAACCCAGAAAACTCCCTATGGGGCCCCTGGGACAGCGCCACTAAAACAGCGAGGACAAACAATTTGAGGACAGCCCAGCGGGCTACTTGGCAACAAATTTGGTGGGGCAAAAAAACCCCCTGCTTCTTGCAGTTTTGGGATGTGGAGAGGGGAAATGGGGGGTTTTTTTTTTTGTGAGCGGCCCCTCCTTTGATCCCCAAGGACTGTTGAAGAGGGGAAAAGAAAGTGACAATCAAAAAATCTGAATTTTTAAAGGGTGGTGGTTTAACCCCATTTTTGTTTTTCACCAGTTTTTTAAAATTTAAAGCGTGGGGGAACTTGAACTAAAGGAGCCCCATAACACGGGGAAAATTTTTTTAGGTTTTATTTTCATTTTTGTGCCATTGTTTGGGTTTTTTTTTTTTCAGTAAAAAAACTGGAAGGGGACAGAACAAAAAAGAAGAAAAAAAGCAAAATGCGGGAAAAAATGGCTTTGTCTAAAAAAGGGGAGGCCCTCCCCGGGAAAAAAGGGTTTGGAAAAAAGGGGGGCCCCCCTCCCCTTTTTCCCCGGGGGAAAAAAAGGGGGGGCCCCTTTCCCCTGTTACCGGGGGGAAAAAAGGGGAGGCCCCCCCCTGTTACCGGGGGAAAAAAAAGGGGGGGCCCCCCCCCCCTTGTTCCCGGGGGAAAAAGGGGGAGGCCCTCCCTTTTTAAACGGGGGAAAAAAGGGGGGCCCCCCCTTTTAACGGGGGAAAAAAAGGGGAGGCCCCCCCAAGTTAACGGTGGAAAAAGGGGAGGCCCCCCCTTGTTCCTGTTCTTTCCAATTTTTCCCCCTATTAAATAATTTCCCCCTTTTTTAATTTTTTAATATTTTTTTCCCTTGTTCAGGAAATTTTCCCCCCTTTTTTTTCTTTAAATTTCCCCCGTTAATATTTTTTAATTCCTGTTCAGAAATTTCCCCCTTTTTCACCCAGTTCCTGTCTGCCCGTGTACCCGACCTTTCTACTACTTTTCCTGCCCCACGAATCTATGCCGCCTCCCCTTTTTTCCCGGGACCTTTGACTACGATTTTTTCTTTTTAAAAAAACGATTTGGTACCCCCTGCCCCCTCGGCGGGCCCCCCCGGAAAAGCAAGTAAATTCGGGGTTTTAAACCCAAACCTTTAAAACTCTCCCCCCGCAGCAATTCCACCCCTCCCCTTTGGGGGCGGGCCCGGGGTTAAAAACCAGGACCTCCTTTAAAATCCCGCTCCCCTGATGTGGCTTTTTTGGCACCCGTTTGGGGGTGGTCCCATTGGATCCAAAACCCCCCGGGGTTTCGGACAAAAAAGAAGCGTGGAATGACTTTATGAAACCGTAGCCTGGCAAAACTGCAAAAAACCCGCATTCCGCAGAAAGGGCCGAGAAAAGGGGCGGGTTTGTCATTTTTAGTTTGGCCCATTTTGGCCACATTAAAATTACACAGGGGGGTACTCCTGTCCCCCTTGGTCAAAAAATAAACCATTAATACCCTTTCTCTTTTTCATAAGGAGTCTTCCAAAAAATGGAGGCTAAAAATTTCCCCAACCATGGGGAATATAGCCTATGTTGGGGGGGGCCCGGGTGTCCCCGCGCAGCTTTTAAGGGAGGGTGTAAAATTGGGGGGATTTCAAAAAGGGGTTTGAATTTGAAAGAAAAATTTTTTCCTGGCCTTTTTTAAAATGCCCTTTTGAAGATGGGTGTAAGACTTGAAAAACCCTGTTTGAGCATTTCCTCCCTTTTTGGTGACTTTCCTTTGCCCTTTTGGAAAATAACCCCTTCCCCCTTGGATCATAAAAAATCGTTAATGGCCTTTTCTGTTAAAAAAATTTTTCCCCCCTTTTAATTTATTTTTAAATTCCTTTTTCTTTCAATTTTTTTCCTTTCAATAATTTCCCCCCCCCTGTTAATTATTTTTTTCCTTTTCATAAATTTTCCCCCTGTTTTTCTTTCCAACCCCTGCCCCTGTACCCCGACCTTTCGCTTTAAATTTACCTGACTTCAAAATCTCCCTCCCCCCCCCCTGACCTTTTTGGCCTTCCCCCTTTGCTAAAAAAATTTTGCCTTCTAAATTGGTACCGGGCTGCGCCCCGGCTGCCACACCCCCAAAGCTAGAGTGCGCCGGGGGTAGCGCCCCGGGGTAGGTTTCCCTCCGCAGAAAGCCCTACCCCTGCCTTGGGCGGGCTCTGGGGGAAAACTGGGCCCTTTACTTGGGGCCCCCGCTCCCTGGCGGGGCCCCGCAAAAAACCCGCTTGCGGTGGTCCAGGGGAAGCCATACGCTTGGGTCTTTAACCAATGGTTTTAATGAATGCCAAGCCCCCCTGGCCATTTTCTTTGAATGGTGCAGATTTCCCCCAAATTTTAAAAAGGGGGAAGGGGATCCCGTCCCTCAACTTGGACGGGGAAGCCGGTCAGTTCTGCACTTGGGGGATGGCTAAACCCCATAGGGCGTCTCTTAGCAATGGGTCCCCAGTGAATTTCGGGTTTTGGCCCCCATGATTGAAAAAGCAGGAGTATTTGGGACCGGTAGAGGGGTTTAAATAGATAGGGAGTTGTTTTCGGCAAGGGGGTTTAAAGGCCTTGGGATCCCTTTAAAATGGGAGGCGTGCCACTGGGTCCCTGCCGCGGGTTGGGACAGGATGGACCACCACATCTGAATCACTAGGCGACACGGGCCATGATGTTAAATGCAGGGGCCGTTGGTGCCAATTTTTAAAGGTCCCTGGTCAGGTTTTTACTTTTTTTGCCACAGATTCTACAAATATTTTAATTTTAAAAAACCCCCCTCCTTGGTGTCTCTTTAAAAAAAACTGGCACATCGCCGAGTGGGTTTTGTTTTTAACCCCCAAAAGCTCCGCACAAAACGGGGGGGAAAACTGTTATTTGCTGCTAAACCCCGGTGACCCCCTTTGTTTCTTTTACTTTCCCTGGGACCTGCAAAGTGGGGGGTTTTTAAAATCAGGGCCGTTTGGGTTTTCCCAAACCCTCGCACTGCTGATTTCCGGCCAAAAAAAACAGATTAGGGGCCCTGCGCCACTCCCTGAAAAGAAAGTGCTGCTCTCTTTCCCCCCCTTTTAAAATTTGAGAATTTTTGTACCTTTTTGGTGGGGGTTTCAGCTAAATAGCATCACATGGCTTTCAAAACCCCCCATATGCTGAGGGACAAAAAACCCTTTAAACATCCCCGGCCCAAAAACATTAATTCTCAAACTTTCCAAATTCCCGGGATTTTTCTGTCCCCCGAAGCCTCCTTTTTTCTCCCCCCCCCTTCTCCTAAAAATTTAAAATGTAGAGTTTAAGGGAATTTGCTTTCAGGGCCGGGCAAGGGATTCTCGGGGTAGGCGAACCGGGGGCCAAGGGCGCCACTACATCCCAGGGAGAAAAAGGGGCAAAAAGGAGGCATGGAGTTTGGGCTGAATTTTCCGTTTTTCGGGGAAATTTAAAGCCTTGGGTTTTAAAAGGGCACCGAATAACTTTTTCCCCAACCTCGTTGCTTCTCTCGGCTCCTTTGTGCGATCGGTTTCATTGAAATTTTGTTTGCCCATTTCCCCCGCTGTCCTCCTCAACGGTTTTTCCTTTTAAAAAAGTCTGACCAGCCCCAACATAACCCCCCCCTTGCAACCCCTCATCACAAAATTTTTCCCCCCTTCTGCAAAAAGCAAACGGATGTCTTTCCCCCACCTCTTTTTCTGCCCACTGTCCCCCCAAATAGGTTTGGGCCTCAAATGTATAGTGGCCCCAGAGGCCAAAAGAACATAGTAGGGTCTCTGGCTGTGGGGAAACGAAAGGGACAGAGGTTGGGTTTTAGGACAGGTAAAAGCCCCCCACCCCGCTCCCCGGGGCCCTGGGCCCAACTAGGGGTTTTGGTGACAAACCCACCGACTCCCTTTGGGGGGGTTTTTTCAAAATGGGCATCTGGGGGAAAGGTTTATGGCAACAAACGGGCCCGTAGGGTGACAACCCATCTGTGGCCTTGCCCGGGTTACTCCCCGCTGGACGTTCCCTTTCTTGGGGGTGGATCTGTGGGGGCCCACTACTACTGTGTTCTTTGAAAGTATGGTGGGTCATAAACCCCCAGCTTGTTTTTTTCCAGCTGGCGGCCCGCCCTGACTTTTTCAGGCTTGCATTCCCCCTTCAGTTTTTTTTGGGCGTTTTGGGCCCCCCCAAGTGCCCCGGGAAATTTTTGAGTGAAGCGATTTATTAAAAAAACGGGGGGGCAGTCATTTCGTGTCAAACTAAAACACAGAATTGTATGAAGACCAAAAACCCAAACTCCCCCTGCATATTTTAAACCCGGCACAAAAATTTCTACCAAAGCACCCTAAAAGTAATTCGACCGAAACAAATTTTGTTGGGAAAATTTCTAAAAAAGTCGGGGGGAAACCCAAATTTTTTAGAAATTCACCCATCTCTAAAGGGAGAGTTTTGGATGGAGATTAAATGAGGGGTGAACAGGAGAAGGGGGTTTTGAGATTTTTTGGGGGGGCAGGTTTTGGTTGGTGTTTACATGAGGGGAGGTATCAGGAGATTAGGGTAGAGATGTATGGGGGACAGGTTATGGATGGAGATTACATGAGGGAGGTATCAGGAGATTAGGGCAGAGATGTATGGGGGGGAGGTTATGGATGGAGATTACATGAGGGAGGTATCAGGAGATTAGGGCAGAGATGTATGGGGGGAGGTTATGGATGGAGATTACATGAGGGGAGGTATCAGGAGATTAGGGTAGAGATGTATGGGGAGAGGTTATGGATGGAGATTACATGAGGGGAGGTATCAGGAGATTAGGGTAGAGATGTATGGGGAGGAGGTTATGGATGGAGATTACATGAGGGAGGTATCAGGAGATTAGGGTAGAGATGTATGGGGGGGAGGTTATGGATGGAGATTACATGAGGGGAGGTATCAGATTAGGGCAGAGATGTATGGGGGGACAGGTTATGGATGGAGATTACATGAGGGAGGTATCAGGAGATTAGGGTAGAGATGTATGGGGAGAGGTTATGGATGGAGATTACATGAGGGAGGTATCAGGAGATTAGGGTAGAGATGTATGGGGGGACAGGTTATGGATGGAGATTACATGAGGGGAGGTATCAGATTAGGGTAGAGATGTATGGGGGGACAGGTTATGGATGGAGATTACATGAGGGGAGGTATCAGATTAGGGTAGAGATGTATGGGGGGAGGTTGAATGAGGGAGGTATCAGGAGATTAGGGCAGAGATGTAGGAGGGGCAGGTTATGGATGGAGATTACAGGGAAAAGAGGTATCAGAATTAGGGGTTAGAGTGTATGGGGGGGAGGTTAGGATGGAGATTACATGAGGGAGGTATCAGGAGATTAGGGTAGAGATGTATCGGGGGGAGAGTCTTACCTTTTATACCTATAGGGGAGGGTTATACCAGGGGGTAAAGGACCTGTGGTGACATCACACTGGTCACATGATAGGAAGTGTCCAATAGATTCCTGACTCCTCCCCTCCTGATCACATGATAGTGACATCATAAAAGGTCCTGTAGTGAAGGGAACACATCTGCCGTCCACCTCAGAACATCACTGCCTGTGATTGGTCCTTTGTATCCAGAGGAGTCGTTGGCAGCGGAGGAAGGTTCTAGTCTGTCCTGACAGAGCGAGGGGCTTGGGAGCGGTTTCTGTGTAAAGTAAGTTCTGTCTTAATTGTGGGGCTTAAAGGGGTGCTTCCATTTTGTGAAATTCTCTTCCCCGGGCGCCCGTTGCTTGGTGCGATACAGCATAAGAAAGAGGGGAGCGCTGCTAGCACCTTTCTCCTTATTCTCTTCTATGGTTGCTCCATGTACAGCCAAGTGCTTAGGAGCGGTTTCTGTGTAAGGTGGATTCTGCCGTTAGTGTGGGCAGGGGTCAAATAAGGCAGGACTCGTGTCTGGGGCTTAATCAAAAAGGGGCCCAGTGATATGTTAAAAATAGGAACTACTAATGGGTGGGGGCTTCATTTGTTTTGACTGTATGGGGCCCTGATGTGGTTAATAGATGACTGATGGCCGCCCTGAGTGTGGGGATAAGATTGAGGGAGATTCGGGGAGAATATTGTATGAGGGCTCCTGCTTCTATCTGGTGTCTGTGACTCCTCTCCTCATCTGCTCCATGACTGACAATGCCGCCCACATCCTGTACAATGTATCCAGTCCTGGAGCAGGGTAGGCTGGTAGGGGGGGCGCCATTATTAGGGGAACAGGCAGTATGTTGTCTTCCTGGGGATCGACATATCGCAGATCGGGCTGACAGATTGCTGGGTGAGGCTGGTGAGAATCCAGCTGTCATGGTGCACGCTAGCTCCAATGACAAAATTACAGGTAGGTTGAGAGTCCTTAAAAATGATTTCAGGGACTTAGGCCAAAAGCTCAAGACAAGGACCTCCAAGGTTGTATTTTCGGTAATACTACCTGTACCGTAGGCCACACCAGAGAGGCAGCGGGAGATCAGGGAGGTGAAGAAGGGGCTCAGGTTATAGCAAAGAAAGATTTGGGTTCTTTGAGAACTACCCTGTTTCCCCTAAAATAAGACATAGTGCATTTTTAGTTATGAAATTCAGAGTTTGGCTGCTTAGGCTGATGTTTGTGATGAAATCACTTCAGTATATTAATACATGTTGATGTTTTGTTCAACAATAAATGTGAATTATTGTTTATGAAGAAAACATCCCAAAATAAGTCTTAGCTCCCCTTTGGGAGC
>JAODAL010069284.1:0-16422 GCA_025379985.1 Phyllomedusa bahiana | reverse complement strand
CGTTCCCCGAATACCCAAAGTTGACTTCGGCCCGAACCGAAGTTTTCCTAAAATTTCTAAACGAATTCCACTTCGTTAAAATTCAATTCGCCCTCTTAATACCATGTCTTCTTTACATCTCCATTCTCTAGGAAGGATGAAAGATTTGATAAGATTCACTCAATCCGTTTACAACGTAATTTGCTGCTTTATGTTTTCCCAGAAATCCTATGCAGACCTGCTATAATGCCTCCTACGCCTTAAGTTCATGGCTACACACTATAGCAGCCAGTGTCGGACTGGGGTGCCAAGGGCCCACAGGTGGAGTTGATTCTAGGAGCCCACCACTTGAGCTATTTCTGGGCCCGGTGGACTTTATTTTAGGGGCCAACCCTATAGCTGCTGTAAATGACTGTACTTGCCTTCTAAACTCTGCCTCTTGCTGATTGCTCTCTTTCTCTGCTTTTCTGCCTCTCCTGAGGATGAATATGCTGTTCGAAAACATCTCCAGGTCTACCATCCTCAGGGACCCACCGGTAGTTTCCCCTATTCTCCTGTGGGCCAGTCCGAGCCTGGTAGCAGCAAACTTCTCATCCAGCATCAATTCTTGTATTTGTGGCACTATAAAAATGCCTTCCTTGATTTCGGCATCACTGATCTTAGGGAACTTGTTCTTCAAATACTGAAAAGCTGCTTTGTTATGATCTAACGCCTTAACAAACTGTTTCATGATGCCAAGATTGCTGTGAAGATTTATTAAAATGATTTTCTCTTTCTCAACAAGAGGTTCATGAATGACGTTATGAGAACCCTGTTCACACGTTTCTCGTGGTGGCCAAGTTCTCGTGTAATGTTCTGATTTCATCCTCCTGCCTCATGTGCAGAGGAAACATATGAACTTTGTATAACCACTTTGCAATCCATTTAAAATAGCCACGACTTTCAAACCTGCACATAGGAGTCGCTGATGATCCTTGTAGTTTATTCTGTCCAAAATAAATGCTAAATTGTCATAGGTTTCTCTCAGGGTTATAGAATCGGAATGGAAGGTAGCACATTTCTAATATGAAGTAATACTGCCTTGATGCTGTAGAGTGATGCGTCTATGAACAAAATCCATTGAGAAGAATCATATTGCATTCCTAGATCATCAAACAATTCCTTGATATTATTGCAGTAGCAGAGGTCTTTGTCTATAGAAAAGTGCTGCTGCAGTTCCCAGGATCTAAATGATGAAACTCTTGCATCATCGGCCAACAGACGCCACTGCTGAAGATTTGAAGCCAGAAGTTCACTTTGATGCTTTGTCAAATACAAATCATGAACAAGATCTGAATGATCTTGTTCATGATTTGTATTTGACTAAGCATCAGAGTGAATCTCTGGCTTCACGTCTTCAGCAGTGGTGTCTGTTGGCCGATGATGCAAGAGTTTCATCATTTAGATCCTGGGAACTGCAGCAGCACTTTTCAATGGACAAAGACCTCTGCTTCTGCAATATCAGGGTCCTGTTATGAAGTGTGGTTACGGTCAGCATCCTCCAGCAACTTGTAACTCATCACGACTTTCCTTGTCTGATGCAGAAGAACTGTCTGTGCTTGAAATTTCCAATGAAAGTTCAGGAACTGGGAGTTTAGTTGAATGCAGGGCCGTGACGACGGGTAGGCAGAGATAGGCGATCGCCTAGGGTGTCTAGCTCTGCCTGTCAATAGGGGGCGCAGGCATGGAGCCGGCTCAGCTACTGAGCCGGCTCCATACATGGCAGCTCCCTGCTGTATCTCAATACAAGGCAGTGGGGGGATTCCCCCCCTTCCCCCCGGGGGAGGGGAGGGGGAGGAGGTAGTAGGGAAGTGACAGGGGCAAATGTGCAGTGGACTAGTTAGGAGAGTTACAACCCATTTTCCCCTAACATGTTGCACCTGGAAGTTTCCCTGTCAAGTGTCACTGGTAGGTGAGGGGGAATGTGTTGGGGTGGGGGGGAATTATGCTGGGGAGCTATATAAAAAAAGGGGGGGCTGTAATGGAGGTGGGGGAGCGTATGGAGGAGAGGAAGCTGTATGGAGGAGGGGGGCTTTTATGGAGGTTGGGGGGTGTAATGGAGGAGGGGGGAGTTGTAATGGAGGATGGGGGAGTTGTAATGGAGGAGGGGGGGGAGTTGTAATGGGGTGGGAGCTTTTAATGGAGGATGTGGGAGTTGTAATGAAGGATGTGGGGGCTGTCATGGAGGATGTGGGGGCTGTCATGGAGGATGTGGGGGGCTGTCATGGAGGATCGGGGAGTTGTCATGGAGGATGGGGGAGCTGTCAATGAGGATGGGGGAGCTGTCATGGAGGATGGAGGAGCTGTCATGGAGAATGGGGAAGCTGTAGTGGGAGAGAGGGGAGCTGTAGAGGGAGGGGGGAGCTGTAGTGGGAGAGGGGGAGCTGTGTGGGAAAAGGGGGGCTGTAGTGGGGAGGGGGGGGAGTGTAATGGGGGGGTGGGGGAGCTGTAATGGGGGGTGGGGGAGCTGTTTTTTGGGGGAAAATTTGGGGAGTGTGTGGGAGGGGGGGCTGTGGGGAGAGGAGGGATAGTGAGATGGGAGCTGTAGTGGGAGAGGGGGAATAGTGAGATGGGGGCTATAAGGGGAGAGGGGGATAGTGAGATGGGCTTTTACTGGGGAGGGGGTAGTGGAAGGGGGCTATTGGGAGAGGGGGGGAATAGTGAGAGGGGGCTATATGGGGGGAGGGGGAAAATAGTGAGAGGGGGGCTATATGGGAGATGGGGGATAGTGAGATGGGAGCTTATGGGAGTGGGGTAGTGAGGGGGGTATAGGGGAGGGGGTAGTGAGTGGGGGTATACTGGGAGGGGGGGGGGTAGTGGAGGGGGTTACTGGGGGGGGGATAGTGAGATGGGGCTTTTATGGGGGGAGGGGGGATAGTGAGATGAGGGCTATAGGGGGAGGGGGGGATAGTGAGATGGGGGTGTTACTGGGAGAGGGGGGATATGAGTGAGGGTTTAGGGGAGAGGGGGGGGTAGTGAGATGGGGGTATATTGGGGAGGGGATGGGGAGATGGGGGCTTTACTGGGAGACGGGGGGATTGTGAGCTGGGGCTATACTAGGAGAGGGGGATGGTGAGATGGGGGCTTTTTTTTGGGGAGGGGGGGTGGTGAGAGGGGCTATAGTGGGGGGGGGGATGGTGGTGGGGTATAGTGGGAGATTGGGGTAGTGAGAGGGGTGCTATAGGGGATGGGGGATTGGGGAGATGGGAGCTCTAGGGGAGAGGCGGAGCTTTTATGAGGGGGGTATTTTTCAGGGAGAAGGGAAGTAATGCAGGCCGCGCTATTTGACCCTAGGGAGTATGGCCAAGACAAACTTCAGGGGATTTACCCCCAGAAATTGTGTCGTAAAAAGTGACCTATACCCCCCGTCCCATCCCTGCCCTATCACCCCCTAAATACCACCACCTCCAACCCACACTCTATAGCCCACTTTCCCCTATAACCCTAAACCTCCCCTTGCTTGTACCAATTTTCCTCCCCCCTCCCTTTCCACCGCAAACCTTAACCCCATCTGTACCCTTCCAACTCACTTGAACCTTCAACCCCCGCCCCCTATTTCCCACTTTAACCCATTGCCCCCTCTCCCACCCATCACCCCATCAGTTTCCCTTTTGTGGTGTTATGGGGGAGGTGGGTGGTATTAAGCAGTCACTATGTGGTGGTGATATGAGGTCATGATATGGTGGTATTATTCAGTCTTTGTATAGCAGTATCATTGATAGTATTGGTCTTGCTATACTGTTTTGTGCAGTAACAGTATAGTGATATTTTCTGCTTGTATAGCGGTATTATGTGGTGACTGTATCACCATTATCCAGAGACGTCATTTGTAGAAAACTGTCTTTATAGCTATTTGTATGGGGTTTTCATTCACAACATATTATTCTATATAAATACAATCTAAGAGACCCTACCAACTCCACTGCGTGTTGAATTGTGTTTTTTAGGGGCAGGGCGCAGGCAATGTGTGCTAGGTTAGGGCTTGGGATTTTTTTTTTTTTTGGGCGGGGGTGGGGGGGGGTGTGGGCAACATTGGCCTACTTGCCTAGGGCACCAAAATGCCTTGTCTCGGCCCTGGTTGAATGAGCCACAGGAGAAATGGCTGAAGGTAGATTGGGATACACAATAACCTTCTCACCCTTACAATTTCGACCTGATATGTCAGTTAAACACAAGTAGCAGCCTGTGCAGCCACACCATTGGCCCTCCTCCAGACCTGTTTGCCCAAACCGACAGTGAACTACCAAACTTCACACAGCATATATGAGGTGCCCAGTTCTTATTCTGTATATGGAATTATCTTTGGGGACTTACTAACATTATATATTTATATATATATATATATATATATATATTATATTTTATATATATATAGTGTGGTATTTTTATATAATTATATATATTTTACGTATATATATATATATATTATATATATATATATATTATATATATATATATATATTTATATATATATACACATACATATATATATTCATTGATGTGCACAAAAATATAATAATTATATGGAACTGGTTTGGGGTCTTGTAATGTGATTATTGTGGTTATAATTTTAGTTATTTTTTAACCCCTTCCCGACATTGGATGTACTGGTACATCCTAGCAGGAATTGCCTTCCCGCAAATGGACGGACCAGTACGTCCTCCGCACGATCGCGACATGGAACAAGTGGTATATTACCGCTGGCCTCATGCCACATCACCCATGGCTGGAGTGAGCTCTGGCTGTGGGTGATTAACCCTTAGGCCGTGTACACACGGCTTATTCAAGCCGTATTTGCGGGACGGATCCCGAGCGGGGAGGCGCGGCGTAATCCACAGTTCTCTATGAAAACTGTGGATTACCGTAATGACAGGGACGGATTGGAGCCGTACTGAAGCACAAATCCGGCGCGCAGTACGGCTCCATTCCGCGGCCAAATAAGCCGTGTGAACATGGCCTTAGCTGTCGCGATCTATCACGATTACTGCAGGTAAGGCACAGGATGAAGCTCCTTCTGCCTGTATTTGGAAGCATCCGGGCTGTCTGTGATGTCATAGTTCTGCTCTGTACTGATCTCTATTATATCAGTGATCTGAGGATTTCCCCTATGGGGAAAAGTGAAAAAAAGGTAAAAAAGTAAAAAAAAAAAAAAAAAAAGTAAAACACGCGGATTATTTACTTTTTTATTTATTTTAAACTATGAGGAATCTAATTAACGTTTGGGCCGGTTCATTTACAACCGCTAATTAAACAAATGGATGTTTCATATTAAAATATATATAGACAAATCTCTAGAGTAAATTTGCTTATTTAAGTTATGTTCTCTCTACAAACCTCACCAAAAAGCTGTGAAACTAAGAATTTTAATTGTGCATTTATACATCATTAACTTTATGGGTCTAATCCTTAATGTACCATGTTAATACCTTCCTAATTCCCAGAGCCCTTTAAACAGATGCAGCTTGTTTCAGTCTTAAGACTGTCTTTAGAGAAGTATTTTTCTTTGATGTATATTGAACACATAAGACTGAGTAAAAACAGTCAGTTCTCAAATAACTTGCTTTGGAAAACATAGTTATTAGTATCACTATAAAAGTCTCCTAACACAAAAGGATATCTGAAGAATAATTACTATAAAACAATTGATGAAAAATCAAAGAAAATCTGAAAGTGTAGCATACTACAGTACTTCATACATGGTTCACTCATGATAATCTTTTATGTTTAAAGCATATAATTTTTACCTTTAAGGAGGCATATGTTCACCCAGCGGCCAAACCTGCAGACCTAAGTGCATGAAACAAACATCTGCCACTTTATTGACTTAAAACTACATGTGCTTATTCAATGCCACTTATTCACTTTTTACGTATACAGTAGAGACAGGCAAAAGGTAAATATATTTGCTTAAAAAATTATAGAAGGTCTACCTAAGGCATATGTCTGTATATCAAGTTTCTTGAAATAAATTGCCTCATGAATAGTTCAAATGGCTGAAGGTAGATTTCAGTTTAGCCCCTCCAATACACAAGTGATCAGTTAGCATCCTTATGTTATGATCAGCGGGGATTTCCATCCTATTTTGCCTTCTAATGTTTGTTACTGAGTTTGGAGCAGTTACTGAGAACATCAGCAGTTGTCATGCAAGTCAGCTGACCCTGCTGTGTATCCTTAACTGGTTTGCTAGTCCCTTGGCAGCAGGAGGTTATTGGAGCTGTGTTCGTTAGTGTTTTGTGTTTTTGTCCTATTTCCTGTACCTATAGTCTCTATATCTTGCCCAGTCTCGTCTTGTTTGGTTAAAGTTATCTAGTAAACAGCTAAATTTTTGCATCCAGAGTCTTAAATTGTTTCTTTTATGTCTTGATCACCCTTGTCTTGCTCTGTGTGGATCTGTCTCTGAGTTTATAGTTTTTGTGTATTTTAGCTTTTGCTGTAAGCTGTTGCGGCTGTGCTCTGACTAACGAGTCTCAGGATTCTAGAGCCGTTTGCTAGTGTCAGGGTTAGTAGATCTGATGTTTGGGTCGGTATCAGGGATAGGTCAAAGATTCAGGAAGAGTAAGCTAGGGTCAGTTATGGTCTATTGTTCTTCTGCTTCCGAATTTAAGTCATTCATGTTGTTATCCTCATGTGACATCTGTCTTGTTATCCTGCTACTTCATTAAAGGGGTTGGCTCACTACATTGATTCATCTTACCTCATTACTGTTTTCTTGGTTTAATTTTGAATTCAGGGGCATGTTTATTGACTTCTACTAGGCTGCAGTAGAAGCCAGGTCTGTAGCTACAGCAACCAGTGCTGGCAGCCTATCATGAGAGATTTAACAGGTCTGTAGCTATAGCAACCTGAGGAGCTGATGCAGCCCATACAAGAGGGGATATCTCAGAATAGGTAGGACACTGTCAATGGACATATATTGCAAAGTGACTTTAACATAAAAAACAATCCTTGTAGTGAGACAACCCCTTTAAATGTTGGTTCCTGTTTTGTATTTGATACATATTTTATATTGGTAATCCCTGTTATTGCTTGGTTGGCCACTATTCAGCTCTATTGTCCAGTTCTGTGGGCTTGTGCCAACCAATGTTGTTGCACCTTACTTTGACATAAACTATATATACCATGTCCATAACCATCTCTAGTGGAAACCTTGTTCTGGAGTTAACCAGAGAAAAAGCTAAACTAAAATATGTTTATGATCAGGTCAAAAGATTAATTGTCTACAGTGACAGTAGGATTTATTTTGCTAAAAGGCTTAACGTCAATAAGGTGTACCGATTACTTTATTAATGAGTGAGACATCAGTTGATTGGTTCCATATTCTTCTTTATGTTTGCCTTTGAAAAATGGGATTAGAGTCTATTGAGCAGAGAAATTAAATTTAAACGAAAATAATATATAGTTATATTCTGTATTTGTGTTAACACACTGCTTTATTCTTAGATAGGCCTAACATACTCCACCATAGAAACTCCTACATAGTCCAAGTTCTGATATATAATATACAGCCATAAAAAGGCCTACAAAGTTCAGTACTAGGTATAGATATACACTGGCACACCAAAATATAAAGAAGCAGCATATTTCTTTAGAAACCAAATAGTATTATGCCAAGTTACTCCAGAAAATTGAATATATCAAAGATAATGGAACTGATTACTGCACAGAATTCAGACCAAGCATATCATAGAGAATTTGGATGCAGATGACGTTTCGGCTGGCAAGCCTTTATCGATCAACATCTATGGTAAATGGTAGAAGGGGGGAAAAAATAAATGTATGGGAAGCAGCAGCATAAAGGTAATGAACGCTGGAGGTAAGGGGAAACCCATAACGAACAGCGAGGAAGAGAGCAAGAGGGAATGTGGGATGTCTGGAACACGTCCGCAGGGCCGCCAATAGGGGGTACAGGCACTACAGGTGTATGGGGCCCGGCCAGAATGTGAAGCAAGTGGGGGGCCCGCCGTCACCGGCAGGTACCGCCCCCTTGCTCCACACTAATGGAAGGGAGAGCAGACCGCAGGCCTGCTCTCCCTACCATCACAATCAGCTGTCCTGTCAGAGGGGGCCCGGGCTGCTAGTGAAGCTGTACATTTCATTCAGTGTCACTTACTTTCAGCTCAAAGCATCCTGTGCACGGAGCAGTCCGCCCCTCCCCCTCCTCCCTCTGGCCGCTGGCAGATCAGTGACGTCACGCCCACAGTCAGAGGGAGCAGAGGGGAAGGACCGACTGCTCCGTGCACAGGAAGCTTCGAGCTGAAGTAAGTTACACTGAATGTAATATAACGCTATTGTGTGCTGCCTGCTCCACCTGCAGCCTGGCCCCCTATTTTTACCATAGGGATCCCAGGTGAGTTTCCCAGTTCTGTGGGGCCCCAATGAAGGCTCCTAAGATTTGTGGGGCCTTGAGCAGGGCCCCATAAATCTTATCAGCCTTGTTTGGGGCCCCACAAATCAGGGGGCCTTGATCGGGGCCCCCAAATATTAGGGGCCTTGAACGGAGCCCTTTAAATCCAAGGGGCCTTGATTGGGGCCCTGCAAATCTTAGGGGCCTTGATTGGGGCCCTGCAAATCTCAGGGGTCTTGAGCGGGCCTCTCAAGCCTTCTGGGACTTGTGGGGCCCCACTCTAGGCCCCTGGGATTTGTAGGGACCCACTCAAGTCTCCTAAGATTTGTGGGGCCGTGCACAAGGCTCCTAAGATTTGGGGCCCCGATCAAGGCCCCTGGGATTTAAAGGGCCCCGTTCAAGGCACCTAGGATTTGGGGGCCCCACTCAAGTCTCCTAAGATTTGTGTGGCCATGCACAAGGCCCTAAGATTTGTGGAGCCTTGAGCAGGGCCCACAAATTTTAGGTGCCTTGTTTGGGGCCCCACAAATCTTAGGGGCCTTGTTTGGGGCCCCACAAATCCCAGGGGCCTTTAGTGGGCCCCCCAAATCTTAGGGGCCTTGATCTGGGGCCCCAAATTTTAGGAGCCTTGATTGGGGCCCTGCAAATCTCAGGGGTGTGCCTCTCAAGCCTCCTGGGACTTATGTGGCCCCGCTCAAGGCCCCTGGGTTGCTGGGCGTGGTTGGTGGGGGCGGGGCGATGGGGGTTGGGTGGGGGCGGGGTTAACAGGGGGCCCAAGCACTTAAGCTGTAGGGGGCCCTGAAATTTCTGATGGCGGCCCTACACGTCCGACAAGTAGTAATGAGTAAAGTTCAATAGAGCACCTCCCGACTTGATGGTTGAGTTTAGCACTCTTGGTATATGTCATAATCAAACTGTTAATTCTTATTGGTAAAATGACTGTGCAAAAAAGCAGTTTACCAGATCAATAAAAGTATGAATGTACTTTTCTGAACACCTGTGCGATAGTCTTTCAGGGTAACTTACTAAGTTCTTGTCTGTTCCAGTCTGTAAACTGTAAATAACTGAAATTTGTGATTATTGAACAGGTCCTATCATCTAGCCAGCCCCCTAGCAGCCCCTTTGTATAAGCCCCAAAGAGGCTTAATTCTGCCTTTATTAGCCAGAGTGGAGAGTCACTACAAACAGCATGCTGTGGCTCATGCTCTGGAATACCAGTGTATGGTAATAGTATTGCTTATATTCATCACCAATGAAAAATGATGTTTTTCTTACTAAAGACTCTTAAGGCCACATGTATGAAATGGTTTTGATCTAAAACTCACTTTTTTCCCCATAGAATCCTGTGGGGAAAAAAGTGAGTTTTAGATCAAAACCGTTTCATCCATGTGGCCCTTAGTTTTTGGATTGAATAGAGTGAGTATTGTAAACCATTATAAAATTACCATTATAAAAAATCTCGTGAATCTATTACTGTACAGGAGATCATTATTTATCCACCCATCAAATACATGGTTACAATATACTCAACAATTTAAATCATTAGCCAGTCTTAAATATAACACTTTGGGTTGGTTTCTTTAGACATGGTCTTTATCAAGCACTGACTTTTTTGTTATATACTATTCTTAAATTCACTGTGTATTTTATGTATTCTGAAAAGCCTTTCATTTCTTTTCTTATATGTTCATTTCAATGCTTAGATATAGGCATTAAAGGAACCAGACATTAGAGTGCCAGGAAGTCCCTTTTTGTTCCATCAAAGTCTCTTTTTCTCTACACTTCTTTGGTTAGACAAATTGTAGAAAAATGACTTGAACCCTGTAGAAAAAATTCATTCAGTTACTAACAGATATACAGTATATATTGCCCCCTAGAGTAGATCTTCTAATATTTAAGATATGCCCCGCCGCATAGAGTGTATTGCAATTTGTAGCTGTCATAACTGTTAATTTTATTGGTATGCTTATTAAGTGAGCCGACTACGATGTCTAATGCGCCTAATGAATGTGTTAGGTGCATTATTCGTAAGACTCAACACATTCTAATGCGCCTAACGTGAGGAGGTGTTTTGGGGGCGTTCTGGGGGCGTGTTGCACCACACTTGTAATATTAGACACATATATTAATGTGGTTTGGCAAAATTAGGCACATTGCTGCTAGATCATTTTAGAACTATTTTAATGTGGTCTGTCTGGGTCCGAAGAGTCGAAGTGGAGCTAGATTTGTCATTAGGGCAAAAAATGTCCCTTATTGCTCAACTTACACCAATACAATAATAAAAAGTAATTATTTAAATTTAATAAATAATGTTCTCATATAAAATTAATATAAAAATATATAATATCTCAAAAATATAAAAATTTCCTATAAAATGCATTTAAATTTGACAGAATCTAAAACTAGTTTTACATTAAATAACCCACTGATGTTGTTCAGATTTTACAATTTCTAATTTTTACCACATTACATTTTAAATGTATTTTTGCTGCTCTCACCCATTGTTCTACATACAGCAAGAGCCAGCACAGCACAGGTCTTGCTGGGACCTGTGGTCCACCAAGCAAGATCAGTACAATAGTTTCTATATACTGACATGCTATTCTAATGACTTTTCTTTTATTTTCAACCTACTGTATCTATAGCCTTTCTACATGTTAGGTGACTCAATAATTACCGTAGTATAATAATCCAGTCATATAAACTGATAATAGCTGTACTGTTTGCCAGGAAGACACCATTTAATATAGGTTTGTTACCAGATGGAGTAGAAAAGCAATGCCAACTAAAATGTAAATGATAGGAATTGGTTATTATTAAGAACTGTAAGAACTGACAAAACAGATTGCATTTCAGGCCACAATGGACACATGGAACTATTACACTACAAAGGTTTATTAATAATAATAATAATAATAATAATAATAATAATAAGAGAACATCTACACATGAGTATTCCCAAAGTTTATTGTCTATGTTGTATGTCTCGAAGCCGGTATACTGAGGTTCACATGGTAATCGAAAGCAGAAGTGTTACTGGAATTCAAATGGAACCATAACAATGTCAAGGATGGGTTTCAACCACCTAGTTTACAGGATAAGGATAAGGCTACAAAGATAGCAATGTTTGGCCATCTGTGTCTCAAGACCTGTCAACTGAATTACAGTGCCAAGCAAAAGGGTAACAATGTTTTGAACTTTTGACTTCAGGCTCCATATATCACCATCAACTACAGCCTTGAACGTGAGACTACCATAATTTTATAGACAAGCATCTTGCCGATCTCATACAGACCTTTGACCTGCAACTATTTAGCATATACTTAGTTCTGCAGATTCTGTCATGTAACTGCATTGTCACTGTTTTGCTCCTGGTGGTAGAACAATCTTTTTCTTCTTGAATGCTACAAATTACAACCTGTTCTCACATTCCCTAATTGCTCAGTGTGTTACTAGGTTGATTCCCAAGCAAAAGGTCACTGGTTTGAATCAAGAGGCAGCCATGAAGAAGATTTCCCAAGAAAAGAGAAACCGAACCATCCATCAATAGTGGTCTCTCGGCCAAGAAAATTACCAAACTGCGTTATAGGAGTGCAATGACAGCTGGAAGAATATGAAATGAGGTCCGTCCATTCATTCCAAAGTCAAGAGGTGGACATCAAGGCAAAATATCAGAGACAACAAGTGGGCTCATCACAAGGTCTATCAGTTCTGGCATGACAAACACGGCAGTGGAGGTGGTTTGTATGCTTCCTAATAGTGAGATCACAGACGTCCATGCAAGCACCATGTGACATACATTACTCAAGTCTGAAATGGTGGCCTAAAAAAGGTGAAGAAGCGTCAACTTCAATGTCATCATAAGAAGCATTGGCTCAAGTAAAAAAGTATAAAAAGTGGACAGTAGAAGTTTGGAAACAAGTAATTTGAAGCGGTGAAATGAAAGTCAATAGACTGGGCTCTAGTTTTGAAGAATCAAATCAAAATAGGGGCAATTGATCAAAAAATTGAAGGAACTGTCAAGTGGAGGAGGAAGCCTGATGATATGGGGTTGTCTCAGAATCAAAGGCGTTAGATACATGACCAGGATCAATGGTGGTCTCAATGATGAGCGATATGTAAGTATCCTACAAGATGAGTTACTTTGTGCACTCAGGTGCTGTGGATATTAAAAGGGCAATATAGTGTTCCAGCAGGACAATGACCCAAAGCATATGTCAATATTGGCGAAGAAATAGTTTAATGATAATGAAGTAGAGTTGCTGGATTGCCTCAGACAGTTCCCAGACCTTAATCCAATCGAACACTTGTAGGTAAAGTTGAAGAAAAAGCTGTATTCGACCAGTGTGTACCAGCTTTAGGAATTTGTAGAAGAGACCTCAGATCAGATTTCAAACGAGACATGCTTGAATCTGAATGAGAACAAGCCTAGAAGGATTCAGGCAGTGTTTAAAGCCAAAGGGGGATTTACAAAATACTAACAAAATAGTAAAACTTGAACTTTAGATTTTTAGGAGCAAAACAGTAACAATGCGATTACATGACAAGAATCTGCATAATTAAACATATGCTAAATAGTTGTAAGTCAAATTTATGTATGAGATAATAAAGATGTCTATAAAATGATGGTAGTCTCACAACCAAAGCTGTAGTGGATGGTGAGATATGGAGCCAGAGGTCAAAAGTTTAAAACATTGTACCCTTTTGTTTGGCACTGTAGCTCAAATTTAGTTTTTTTAATAGGATTAGGCTACTACCGGGATAAAATGTGTAGTTTTTTTAGTTGCTGCACAGAAATATGACACCTTTAGTATATAACATGCAGTTTAACGCACAGAACTGGGAAGTCAAAGTAAGTTCTAAGCTCTTTAAAGAGAACCTGTCACACTTGTTGAGGACAGGACAAGCTAGTGACAGACATGCTGCTTCGAGAACTGTGTCCTTTGTTCTGTAATATGCTGTCATTTTCGAGTATTTAGTGCTCAAATCTGCAGTTTTTAGCCAGAAAAGAGTAATGAAAAGAGTCCGTTTTTTATACTCCGCCCACCTGAGGCTAGCCCTGCCCACCTCCCAACTGATAAACCTTTATTACTTTAAATAGGTAGAACCTATTACTTTAAATAGGTAGAACCATGTGAATAACAGCCAGGTGGGAGGGGCTAGCGTTTGGTGGGTTGGGCTAACACCTGCTCATGAATAACATATGAGCATTAAATGCTCTAAAAGTGCTGCATCTTACAGAATAAGGGACACAGTGCTGGAAACAGCATGTCTGACACTAGCTTGTACTGTCCTCAGCAAGGGGGGCATAAACTATGTGACAAGTTCCCTTTAAGTACATGAGAACACTTAGAACATGTGCAAAAATGACTAATAAGAATCGATGGATATAGAGAAAAAAAGCTTATTCCCATTTGTACATATATAAAGCATATATTAAAGACATGTCATCTGTTGTCTGGTTGTTAGTGCAATTTATATATTTAGAAATAGTAAATCATTAATGAAATGAGCATTATTACTGTCAATAATGAAATCATCAGCTTTTTATTTTTTAGGGTTTTAATATTTAATATTCTTTTTTGTTTGTGTAGTTACAAAATTTTTTAAACCCCCTTTTTTTTTTGTGTGCGAGTGAACATATGTATTTTAAAATTTAAGCAAAAGAAAAGAAATACCATTGTATTCTGGTTTTCATGTAGAAAGTGTTTCACTATTTATAGTTGAAGCTAACAATGGCTTTTAAATACAATGAATTCTTTTGGAGGAAATCCCCCCTGCGTATCTTTGAAAAAGGGGAAAAGGGGAGAAAGTGAATTTGGCGGATAAAATTCGAAATTTTATTTAGCTAAAAAATTTAAAAATATTGAAAAAAACAGTGCCAAAGACCACATGGTATTGTAGAAATGGCAAGTAGGACACCCTGTCTAGAGCCTTCTATTAGGATTGCTTTAAACAAACAAAAGGTTCAGTGGGAAAATTTATTTTTTGCCATTGTTTTTTTAAACCCTTTTAAATTTTCAACTTTGGGAAAGCATGATTGTAAAAGATGCTGCAAGAAGCATAATGCAGTAAATCAAAAAAAAATTTTTACAACCTAAAATTAGGTTTTTATGAGGATCCCCAATAATTTAAAATTGAAAAATATTCTTTGAAGGGAGGGACGGAGCAATTAATAGTGCAAGAAATTAAATGTTTCCCGGGGGGTAAAGTTTAAATATAATTGTCAACGATTTTAAAAATGTTACTAGCACTAAAGGAGTATTTTTTCATTGTTTGTTTGAAATGTAGGAAAGGGAAAAAAAAAAAAAAGATATTACCAATACTTTGTTTTTTGTTTTGTTTATTTCAGGTTAGGAGATTTTATCTCGTTTTGCACACATACTTCCCTGGTTATCCCTCATCCCCACTGTGTTCTTATCAAAAGGGGAGCTTGTTTCATTGTTTCGGACAAGCTTTAACCTTTTAGAGTTTTTCCCCTACTTTTTAAAAAACCTTCAGCGAGGTCACTCTAACAGGATCAGTAGTAACAAAAGGATGATTTTGCCAATCTTTGGGTGAACCCCAAAAGCCCCAACCCGGAAGTGTGAGTCTGAAGCCTCCTGTGACTCTATAAAACACCATAGAGACAACCCCCTTTTAAAAATGAATGCTCAGTTTGTTTTTTATGTTTGATTGATCTTTCATTTTTATGTATGAAAAAAAATTTGCACAATTAAGGTGTTAAAGAATATTTAATCTTTTTAGTTATCTAGAAATTTAGATATCAATCTAAAAAAAAAAAGTTATTTTGAAATTTAAATTTTTTTTGTCCCCGAATGTAACCCAATGTTTGCTTTAAATGGGGCAGATCATAAAAAACCCCTCATGCATTACCACATGCGCATAGGTATACTGTAGTTATAAAGATTGCAAAAGTAGCAGGTGGCTTTTAAGACCTGTTTGACATGTAAGAAGACACCAGTATTGTAAATGGCATATAGTGAGGTAAGAGGGTATTGGTACAACTGTTCCATTTGGGACCAAAACACACAAGTTACAATTTTTGTGAGGCCTCCCAAAAGTAAGCATAAACAGTGTGAAAATCACAAATTATAGTCCAAAGGCAAAATCTTAGATATTACATTGTTTTTCACCAAAGTGCGGGTGCCCTGCTGTTTCCATGACCCTTTGCTTTCCTTTGGAATCAATAGGGAGGGATATTTCCTTTTACATAGTAATAGCATATTATTTAAATTGGGCTGTACTGCCTTTTGCTGTTTGCGGTACTGAAAGGTTCGTAGTAAAAAAAATGAAGGGGTAGGTGGTAAAAAACAGTTTAAAACTTCTTATTTAGAATTGTTGGAGGTCCCAAGGATCGGTCACTGAAAAAAGAATTTCTTGTCTAGTTTATGGAATCCGGAGTTAAAGGAGTCATATGAGTCCCGGGCAAATTTGGCCCAAATCATTGTTGGGTCATAAATGACTTATGGGGGCTGTATGAAAGTGTTAGGTCTAAGATTTCTTTGTTGCTATAAAACCCAAACAGAGTTTTTTTTTTCCCTTTATGTATTTTCTGAAAAAATGAAAGGAGAGCTCTAACTGGTTGCTATGGGCGACAAAGAAAATCTTAGACCTAGACAGCTTTCATACATGTGGCCCTATATGTTTTGCATCAACCGATACACCAGCCTAGTCCCCCTTGTGCGGCCACAACAACTCTGATCCATTGGGACATGGACTCCACAAAGTCTCCAAAGGTGTCCTCTGGTATCTGGCAGCAATATACTAGCAGCAGATCCTTCTAGTCTTTTAAAATTTTGTGTGAGACCTGGGGTTTGGGCTTGGGGTTTCCACAATCCCCCCAAAATTCCCATTTAATTGGATATAAGGAATATAGAGGCCAAGTAAAAAAACTGAACTCTGTCATGTTTCTCAAACCATTTTGAACAATTTTGTGTTTATCCCCCTGAAAAGGCAAAAAACCATTGTAATCGCAATGAGTGTTTTTGATTATAAGCAGGGAAAGCTGACAGTAGTGCCCGACGGGGGAAGGGGAAAATTTTGAGCAAGATGAGGAG
>JAODAL010069283.1:0-16422 GCA_025379985.1 Phyllomedusa bahiana | reverse complement strand
TGAAGAGTGTGGCCCGGAGAGATGTCATGGCAGCCTGGGCAGGATGGAGAAGAAAAAGAGAAAGAGAACAACTCTTCAGAGACGTCCCCCTGTAAGTCCCTGGATGTAACTTTACTTATATGTCTGCAGAACCGTGTACAATTGGTATCCACCACTGTATGGTCACGTGTGTGCCATTAATATTGGTTGTAGTATAATGTTTGTATTCAGTAATGGTATGGTGTATTATTCAGTCACTATGTTCTGGTGATATGTGGTCACGGTGTGACAGTATTCGGTCACTATGTGCTGGTGATTTGTGGTCTTAGTAGGACATTGGTAATATTAGCCTGGGATACTGGTTTTATGTAGCAGTGTTATTTGGTAACTGTATGACTATTATTTACTATTTTTATACATAGCACATTGTGTTAAAACTTTTTGTATATTTTGGCTTTGGTTTATGGCACTGTGGCGCATTATGTTACGGGGAGGGGAGAAATTTCTTCACCTCGCCCTGAGTGTAATTTAGCCTAGGAACGGCCCTGGTAACAGGTTCCCTTTTAAAGAGGACCTGTGACCTCTCCTGACACGTAGGTTTAGTAAATCATTGTTTCCCCATTAAATACCAATTCTGCAGCATCTTCTATTATTACTCTGTGTTGTGCTGTTCCTCTGTTATTCCTTCAAGACAGTTATTAATGTATCAGGTATAACACAGTCACTGGGCCTTATGTACGAAAACTGTCCAGCAGTAAGACTGTCTTAGTTGCCCATAGCAACCAATCAGAGCTCATAGCAACCATCAGAGCTCCTAGCAACTAATCAGAGCTTAGCTTACATTTCATATTATGCTATGTATAAATAAAAGCTGAGCTCTGATTGGTTGCTATGGACAACTAAGACAGTTCCACTAGAATTCCTGCTCAATTTGTGCCAAAAACCAGCTTTTCACCACATTTACTATATGTTTTAAACAGTTTCAGACGCTTCTGCGCCTTGTCCACCAAAAGGGGTGTAACTTAGTAAAAAGGGTGTGGTTTTATTGAAAGGGACGTGGCTTAAATGCGACCAAAAATGTGACAGAATTTTGTTGCAGTTTCTGGCGTAACAGTAAGCCAACTTAATTGTGGTACAAACGTAGACTAGACAGTTCTAACCTGCACCAGATTTATCAACACTATAATGAATGTGGCGCATTGTAAGACTGTCTAGTCTACTTTTACACTGTCTAAAAGTAGGACACTATTGATAAATATGCCCCAATGTGTACAGGGATACACCCCTTTGAAAACTGAAATGGTAACACCCATCTGACTGATTCAGTAATACATTTCTAACAGGAATAACAGAGGAAAAGCACTACAAAGGGTTAGAGTATGTTCACACGGCGTAATTTCGACGTGTATTTGTGCTTCAATATGCCCGAAATGCGCCCCACAAATATGATATGGAGCTATGAATTATGTCCATCTCCCCCAGCGTACATTACGTGTGTATTGTATGCCAGGAGGGAGAAGTGACATGTCACTTCTTCTGGGCGCTTATGTCTAAAACACGCCGTGTGAACATACCCTCATAGGAGAAGATGCTGCAGAATTGTTATTTCACAGGGAACACAAGGATTTACTAAATCAGACTTGTCAGGAGAAGTTCACAGGTCTTTGTTAAAGGGGTTGTCTTATAATTACGTACTTAAAGGGGTTGTCTCACTACATTGATTCCTCTTACCTCAGTCCTGTTTTCTTGGTTTCACTTTGAATTCAGGGGCGTGTTTACTGGCTTCTACTAGACTGCAGTAGAAGCCAGGTCTATAACTATAACAACCAGTGCTGGCAGCCTATCAGGAGAGATCAAACAGGTCTGTAGCTATAGTAACCTGAGAAGCTGATGCAGCCGATACAAGAGGAGATATCTCAGAATAGGTAGGACACTGTTAATGGACAGATATTGCAAAGTGATTTGTTTTTGCAAGATCTTTAACATAAAAAGCAATTCTTGTAGTGAGACAACCACTTTAATATCTCAGCCAGTCTTCAGTGGTCACATGCCGTACTACTAGTATTACAGCTACAGTGAGTTCAGTGTTTTGTGTTTTTTTTTTTCTCTTTCATATTTATTTATTGCAACAATATTTTTTTAACTAATGCATAACCTTTCAAGAGATGTAACGCCCATCTGACAGTTCAGCAATGAATTTCTAGAAGGAATAACAGAGGAACAGCACAACACAGAGACATAAGATTACAGAATTGTCATTTCATAGGGAACACAAGTTTTTACTAAATTAGACATTGCAGGAGTTGCCACCGGTCCTCTTTAAATGCATGGCCAGTATAAAAGAAATACATATCTACAAACAACAGCTCTTTAGAGCGGCCACTAATGAGGTTCTGCACCTTCTAGTGATTGGTCTTCAGCAGTGGGAAATCAGACATTTATCACTTATCATATAAGTAATGAGTGTCCATTGTGGGCATACACCTTTAAATTCAATTCCCAGTGTTATCAGCTCACGGACTGGATGTTAAATGCTTGTATGCTACAAACTTAAAGGCGCCTACCTGCAGCTTTTCTTGTTAAGAGAATGACAAGAAATGTGATCATCTTTCTGTAATACTAGGCAATCACTCTGTAGCGTCATACAACATTACCTTCCACATCCTCCATGTTTTGCGGCTTGGTTTGAAACTCCTCCATATATTTTGGAAATCCTGTAGGGAATATAGTCAGAGCGAGCTATGACCAGGTACAAAGCTCTTCATGCGAGGGAAGTATGTCATCTATTATTAAAGTTTCTCTCAAAAGTAAACAGAAGCTTGAACAGGAATTTTAACAAGGGTTGGAAAAAGTGATAGAATTTCCTTTAAGAAATACTAAACAGAAAACAAATACAAAAGGGAAAATAATGAAAAGCTAATGCTAGAACAGCATCAATAATTAACGATGAACGCAGAAAAAGGATGAGACGTTTGCTGGCAGAAAGCAAATAGATTAAGCATTGCATTTTCCTTGGTGGAATATTGTTTCTAATATACATATCAGGCGGGTAAGACATCTTTTCAGCCTGACATCAGGTGCAGCCCCGTTCATACATGTTTAAATGTCCCGCACGCCATTATCGGGCGCATTATAGAGCGGCCACGGCGCTTTGTAATGCGCCCGATCTCACTAGAACTGATGCGCACTAGAACCGTACAAAGCTACATATTTATAGCTTTGCTACGGCATTTCTAGGCGCATTACTGCTGGAACAGGTAAACCACTTTCAAAGTGGTTTACCCGAGCCAAAACTGTCGCCCCAAGCGCTAGAATGCGTCTGATTTATGACCCGCTGTAGAGTAGGCGCATTCTAGGCTTTTATTATGCACATGAAATTTGGCGTTAACACGCCAGATTTCAACCATGGCGCCCAAAATGTATGTTATTGAGCAATATCATATCAATCATTAAAGGGGTATGCCCATCTCAGACAGTTATGACATGTTCACAGGATCATGTCTGATAGACTATGGGTCACCTATCTCAAGAACAGGGGTTGCTCATGCATGGGCAGCTCTCTTGTTTCATTTTACAGGGAGTTCCAAATTCAGCCATGCATAGTCCCAGGGTGGGACCCACATCTATTTTCCGCAGCGTAAGGCTATGTTCACAACGGCTTATTATCTGAGGACCGTATTTACGGACTATTTACGTCCGCAAAATAATCCCGAAAAACTTTTAAAAATACGTTTCGCAAAGTGTGCAGAATTTCGCATCGAAAATTACATTTCCAATTCTTACATGGGGATTTACTTCAAATACCCCTCAAAAGGGACAGGGGACTTAATTTTACGATCGTATTTACGGACGTATTTACGCCGTAAAACTGGGAAAAAACGCCCGTGTGAACGATGGGCGTTTTTTTACATTGGAATAAATGTAATTAATTGTTCATTATTTGAAACGTTTTAGGACGTTTTTAGGATGAAAATACGTCCGTAAATCGCCCCGAAATAAGCCCCGTGTGAACAACCCCTAACTGATAAATGTTGATCATTTAAAACCCCCAACCAATCACTGAAATGGAAGCTCCAATCCCCCCATTCTTCCTTAATGCAGGAGTGTTTTATTGGAGTGCCACTCGAATAGGGGTGCTGCTGCTCTATTCAATGTTTATGGGACTCATAAAGAGCTGGGCACATGGCTTGGCTACCTTTATCAGTTATATAGACATTGGAGTAGCTGCATGTCTAGTGTGGGAAAAAAATATTTTAAGGTTAGAAGTATGAGGTGAGGAGGGGGGGGGGGGGGCATAGCATGGTTGCAGTGTGGGCATGACTTGGCCGAGAACCGCATGTAGTGTGCTGAATTTTTTTAACCCCTTCCTGACAGACGTTCATCTAATATGGCTCTAAATTTGTTTCCTTCTTGCATTCTGAAAGCCATAACTTTTTATTTTTCCACATACATAGACACATGAGGGCTTTTATTTTGCGGGACAAGATGTACTTTCTAGTGGTGTTATTCATATTACTATAGACTTATACTGGGGAACGGCAAAAAAATTCTAAGTGGGGCAAAAGGTGAAACAAAAAACGTACTTGCGACATGTCTGTGGGAGGTTTTTTTTTTACGGAGTTTATTCTTCGGTAAAAATGATGTGTTATCTGTATTCTACAATTAGCCGCTAACACCTGGCTGTGAAACGGGATCGCAGCGCGATCCCGTTTCAAAGCCGCTTACCGGCGCTATGACGTACTCATACGTCATAGGTCGGTAAGGGAATAATTGGCTTCATTGATGGCCACTAAACTTGTGTGGCCACTAATCAAGCCAATTAAAAGCAGAGGTAAAATGCACCACATGCCATTCTCCGCCATGTCAGAGCAGCACTATAATCATGCCCTGACTGCTCTGTCTATTTCCAGTCTAAAGCTCATGCACACTCTGTTCAAGTTGTATGAAGCAGTAATACGGCACCCATGGAAGTATATGGGGCCTCTTACCTCTGTAGCCTTCCATGTAGAAGAGGCCAAAAGCCCATAATACCTACACAGTGGCCCCTCAAGTTACAATAGCGTTAGGATATAATATTTTCAACATACAATTATCTTTACTTGGACATTTTATCCTGAAACCACACTTGCCATAAAATGTCAGAAAACACTGCCAATCTGCAGCCTTTGAAATTTTGAGAAATTTGATTCAATAAAATTTACCCATAAAACTTTTTACTTGTAAACCCCTTTTTTAAAAAGTAAGGCGCCATGCAGGTTTTGGGAAATTTCTAGGGCGCCTCTTTTAATTACGGTGCGGTGCTAAATTTTCCTGTGCTCCCTTTTTTACATGTGCCAAAATGAGCGTCTTTTTAAGCCCCCCATGTGGGGGAACCTTTTTCTTTTTTCTAAAAACCCAATATATAAAAAGTATTTAAACCCAAAACGCCCCCTGCCCCTCAAAACAGAAAGTGTTTTTCAGCCCGTGTTTTCCCCAGCACCCCTTTCTGGTTGTTATTTTAAAGGGAAACTTTTTTTTTATATATATTGGTTATTAGCTTAATTTTTTTTTCAGTCTTTATTTTGCATTATGTTGAGTGACATTTTGGGGCTATAGAGTTATGGTTTCACCATACAATGGTCACCCTGGAGCCAATTGATATTGTAAGTTGAGGGGGCACTGTATAAGTGTGAAATAAAAGGATGTTCTTCAGTGAGTTAGGCAGTCGTTTTTGGCAGTAATTATTGCACCCTATTTTACGTTACCAGTAGTGTTGACCGATTTTTATCGACAAATTTTTAAAAATCGGCACATTTTTTTATGTTGAAAAAAATTTTTTTAGATCTGGTTAGTTTTAGGTTAAAATCTGTGCATCATCTATTAAGACGGCCATTTTCGGTGCTTCCTGTCATTTTTGGCGGCCAGCAAATCAGCTTACAGAATAGAGCAAGGGGTGAATTTGGCCGGGGACGTCCTGACTGGGAGTGTTGGGGTTTCGAAATTTGGGTGGAAAAAAACCCCCTGACCTTTGTTTTTCAATAGAACACCCTTTCCCTTTTTAGCCTCGTGTCTCCCCCAGCGTTTTCCTTTTGCAGTAGGGCCGTGCGCTCTGTTTTTCCAAAAAAGCTCAGCGAAAATATTTATTTTTTTCACAGGGAAAAAATCTACTATTAAACTGTTTATTTCCTTTTCAATTTTGTTTTGATAAGAGGAAATTGGGAACCCATTTTATGGGAGTTAGGTAGAGAATTTTTAAAAGGGGGGAAACTACCGCTGTAAAGCCCGGGGGAGAGCAGAGGGGGGGGCCCAAAGGGGCAAACACAGACAAGCTCTAAAAAAAGGGAATTTTGGATAAAGTTTTACCAAAGAAATTAGTGTAGACATTGGAAATGCAATTGCTTTATTTTTAACAAATTTTCTATTGACAATTTCTCCCCGGGTATTGGGGACCCGAACTTATTTGGGTAAACCTTTTTTTAGTAACTTTCGGTCCCTTTTTGTTTGGTGCCCAAAAATCCCCTTTTATTATTGTAAACATTTTTAAAATAGGTGTTTAAATTTTTAATTTTTTCCCATTCCACCCTTTTTTTGTATATCCACCTTGCACTTAAATTTGAATCCCGCAATTTTTTTAGTTACCCCAGGTGAATTGAAAGGTTTCCCAAAAATATCTTTTATTATACGAATACATAACAGATACGTTTTTTTTACTTTGGGCACTTTCAGTTTGGGTTTTTTGAGGGAGCTTGCACTTAAAAATTTGGAATTTTCCCGCAATTTTTTTAGTCACCAACCCCAAAGGGGAATTGAAAAGGTGCCCCCAAAAAAATCTTGTATTATAAAAGAATAAAATTTTAAAATACTTGTTTTTTTACTTTTGCGCATACAGCTTTTTTTTCATTGAGGGAGCTTGCACTTTTAAAATTTTTAATACAAACCCAATTTTTTTTAGTACCCTTTAATTGTAAGGTGCCAAAAAAACCCCTTTTATTATTCCGAATTTCATTTCCCGATACGTGTTTTTTTTACTTTGGCGCAGGCCAGCTTTGTTATTTGATCTAAATTTGCAAAATTTTAAATTTTTTAAATACAGCAATTTTTTGTCCCCCACAGGGAATTGTAGGGCCAAAAATCCTTTTATTTATCCCCAATACATTTTCAGATACCCTGTTTTTTTTCACTTTGGCGCAGGCCCACTTTGTTGGGTAGGGTCTACTTTGCAGTTAAAAATTTGAATACAGCAATTTTATAGTCCACCAAGGTGGGAATTTTATAGGGGGCCAAAAAAACCTTTTTATTATCCGAATTTCATTTTAGATACGTGTTTTTTTCACTTTGGCGCAGGCCAGCTTTGTTGATAGATTACTTTGCAGTTATATTTGAATCCAGAAATTTTTTTGTTTTAAATTTGAGGGATTTGAGAATAGCTTTGATTTGCCGTCTTTTAATAAGAGACTTTCCAAAAACTCTTCCATACCTTCTCAAATTTTTATATTTCAGAACATGGAGCGAAATTCAGGTGGTAAGCGAGCAAAGAGGGGGGTAGGACATGGAGGTAGAGGTACGAGAGAAGGTGCTGGCGACAACACGCATGCCAGCGGATCGGCAGTTGCAGGACCGTCAGGCCTGTATCGCTGGGTCAGGGCCCTGTGAATCTCAGTAACGAACAGCGTCGCCAATCTGTTCTTCAGTGGTTAATGCAACCTATAGCATCATCTTTAACATAGCTATCAATCCTTGTATTGAGACAACCCATCTAATACAATTAAAAAAAGAGAAACAAAGACATGGTGGGATTCCATCCTATTTTAAAAATGTGTTTTCTAGAATTAACTACTAAAAAACTTTGCATGTACAAAATAGCTGGTAAAAAAAATTCCTCTGAATTGTACAAGGGAGGTACAGGAAAAACTTGACCAGATGTAGGTTTTACAGGGACATGGAGTATGGAGCATGGACAGAGAACAAAGTACGAGACAATTTCCTCCAGCACGTTGAGTAAAATGAGAAAAAAGAATGCCAAGATAAAGGGAACCTGGGTGAACGGGAAAGCGTTAACCACCAGTATTTCCAAGTGAAGCTCAATTGGTCCGCATCATACGGAGGGGGAAAGCGCTACCCAGGACAGGGACAGTATATGTCAGTGTAAACTAACATGGTGGTTGAAAGACTCCTTTTTCCGCCACTTTTTAATCTGGGGGTCATGCAGGTTTGGGGCTCATGCTGTGGCCCCAGGACAGGGATAGTCAATGCCCAGTTCAACTGAAATGGTGGTTGAAAGACTCCTTTTTCGGCCTTTTTTAATCTGGGGTCATGCAGGTTTGGGGCTCATGCTGTGGCCCAGGACAGGTATAGTCAATGTCCAGTGAAACTAAAAATGACTCCTTTTCCCGGCACTTTTTAATCTGTGGGTCAGACAGGTTTAATGGTCATACTGCGGTACAGGACAGATATAGTTAATGTCCAGTTTCAACTAAAATGGTGGTTGAAAGACCCTTTTTCCGGCACTTTTAAATGTGGGGTTCATGCAGGTTTGGGGCTATGCTGCGTTCCAGGACAGGGATATTCAATGTCCAGTTCAAGTAAAAATGATGGTTTTAAATCATCTGCCTTTTTGGCACTTTTTAATTTGTGGGTGATGCAGGTTTAAGGGTTTATGCTGTGGTACAAGACAGGGATAGTGAATGGTGTGTGTTTTTTTTTTTTGTGGCTTTTTTTAACCTAAGTGTGTTGCCTAAAATTAGACGTATCATTTGACTGTTGGGATGTTAATTCCAGCTTCTCCAGCCCTGTTTTGGGTGTAAGAATTTAAGGTGTTGTCGCTCTCCCATAGACTTTAATGGTCATCGCTCATAATCGACCACTCACTATCGACTATCTTGTCGATGATGGTCGACCATCGACCGATGTCGATGGTCAACGTAATCGCTCAACACTAGTTACCAGGTGTGAGTGTGCAGTTTGGCGTGTCTGGGAATATTGCAAAGGATTAATGAGAAAGTTGTTTACTGCCGTGTATTGTAGCAAACAGTGTTTCCGTGAGTACAGCCAGTTGCTTTTAACAATTACAAGTACTGAATTGCTCAAAAGCACACACAATGCTCTGGCACATGTACAGAAGGCAAATGAAGACTATTGGCTGGTGACTGGCATCAAAATGTAATAGACAGAAAACACAAAGGAATATTACCTGTCGAGGATGACATGATGATTGTAATCAGAAAAATGTCAACAAAAAGTCCTTCTTTGTTTGTCATTCACAGTTAAACTACACCAGGGGTTTGTGTTATTTTGATGTAGACATTTTATGAGAGAGATATGCATGAAAAGGCAAATAAAGATTATTAACAAAATACATAGCTGTTCTGATTTTGCTTCCCTTCAGAGCAATCTACCAAAATATTCTGTTCACAAGTTTTAAGCAGTTCCAACCCTCTATCACTAAAACAGCTGTGTGCTTGATGAGATGTGAAGTCTGCCATATCTGTTTCGTTATATTTATTGTTATATGTGCATATATTATATTGTAACGTATCAGAACATATCACATTTAACAATGACAAAAAGGGGTATGGATTAAATTTGAAAAAAAATAAAGTGAATTCCGGACCAGTGGGGCGGGACCCTTTTCAAGTTTAAAAACCACATTACTCATAGAAATCACTTTGTTTCAGTGAAACAAAAGAGCTCCGCCCGGTTTTCCGTACTTTTAAGATTTTAAGAAGAATAATACTCCTGATTTTTATTCCCAAACTCATTTAGAATTGACAGCTAATATTGACAAATTAAAAATTTCTCTGCTACAGAACAAACTTAAGTTATATGAAAGGGATACTAAGGACTATGTCCTGAGCCGTGTCTACACATGGTCAAACGAGAGAAAAACGTTCCGAGGAAGACCAAGAAGGTTTCGAGACCATTATAATTACAACAGTGCATCAGGAACAGATGATCAATCAGATACCTCTGGCTCTGTAGCTGGCTCCAGAAAAATCCAACGAGATCGAGATTTTTTAGAACAGGAGGCACCAGACAAAACAAACAATACAAATCCGGTAGGAAAAGGAACTACCCAGGCACGGAGAGGAACAGGAACAGGAAACAGATTTACCCACGTTAATGTGCAATATTTCCTCAAAAACGATCCCTCCAGAACAGAAAGCTGTTATAGAGAAAGGACTTAATTTTGTTCCTGATCAAGATTTGAAGTTATTTGATTTTGTTGTTGATTTTTTCAAATTTTGTAGAAACATTCGGTTGAAAATGTTTTTTGATGATAAACAGAGCATGTCTACAGTAAATAAATTTGCAAGTAGAAAATTAAAGGGTACTAGCCAATTTGATCCAGATATTAAAAATCCAAGCCTTGAAGTGTTCCAACAGTTAGTTATCAGTGAAGTTACTGATAAATGGGATAAAGTTAGAAAATCTAAACGCCATCTGAATTTTACATTTAAAGACAGGGAAGCCCTTAGACAGATTGAAAAAGATTCCTCTATTGTTGTCAAGAAGGCAGATCCGGGGTGGGGGCATGTGTAATCATGGATACTGATCAATATATTCAAGAAGCACTATCACAATTAAATGATGAACAGGTTTACAGAAGGTTAGACTATAACCCGACAATTGAATATTCTAGACTCATAGAGGATGTGCTACAAGAAGCGGTCCTCAATGGGTTAATAACAAACCAAGAAAAATCATTGTTGACAAAGAAAAATCCGAGGGTACCAATTCTTTATATGGTACCTAAAATTCACAAATCGCTCCAAAATCCACCTGGACGCCCTATCGTGTCTGGCATTGATTCAATGCTAGAGCCACTTGCTGCCTATCTTGATAGTTTTTTACAAGATATTGTCAAAAAAGACCCCAATACCTTACCAGACACGGGCCAGTTTTTTGGGAAAAATTGAGTCAATTGATTGTACCAATGCCCAATGGATGTGCACGTTGGATATAAAATCTTTATTTACCAATATCCCCTATACAGAAGGAACATCAGCCGTAAGGGAAGCATTGGGTCAAAATTGTACGTTATCGAACCGACATATCGCATTCCTGATGCAGTTACTTGATATTATCTTGACAAAGAATTTTTTCTGGTTTGGTGAAGATTTTTTCCTCCAGCTGCAGGGGACCTCGATGGGGTCCCCTGCGGCGCCCAGTTATGCTAATATTTTCATGTGTTTTTTTGAAAAAGAGTTTATCTTTTCGACTTCTCTCTTCCGGAATGCGGTATGCTGGTCAAGATATGTGGACGATGTCTTCCTTCTCTGGTCCGGATCAGAGCAAGAGTTGGAGGACTTCGTCAAATTTATTAATGACATACATCCATTGATTAAATTTACTATTACAAAAAATCAGCACACTATCACCTATTTGGATGTTATGGTTAAAAAACAGGGCGCTTTATTGGCTACTACTCTGTTTACAAAGGATACAGATTTCAATAATCTTCTACACAGAAGTAATCAACATTCCCCACAAGTCTTCAAGGGGATTATGAAATCACAGTTTGTACGTACAAGACGCATATGTTCTAATGATGAAGACTATTTGTCTAACATGAATAAAAATTATTTAAAAATTTGCAGTGAGGGATGATAGGGGAGAGCTTAAAAAATAGGGATGGGGGTCTTTTTTACACCTATAAGGGGTTTTTTAGAAATAAACGAAAGGGAAAAAATGATACATTTACAACTGCCACAATGATCGAATGAGGGGTTGCAAACATGCAATTCGAAACACTGGGAAAGGGATTACAAACGGATCCAAAAATTTTTTCAGGTATTTTAGAAACTCCCCCCAAAAACATTTTTCCGTAAAAAAAAAAACCGGGCCAACAGTTGGTATCGGCCGATATTCAAAAGAAGTCGCGGACCTTTATTTAGAAAAAATTTAAACCAGTTAGGGCAGGTACATTCGCTTGTGGTAAATGCCAATTGCTCAGCGAATTTAAAAAAGGGGAGTCTATTTAGACCCCCCCAAAGGCTTTCCCCTTCACTTAAAGGGGTTCCATACATGCGATAGGGGGGGGGGCAGTCATATACATCTTAAATGTCCATGCGGAAAAACATATGTTGAACAAACCAGCAGACCTATTAAAATAAAACTTAACGAACACAAATCTATGATTAGGCAGTTGAAAAATTTAAAAAAACTGACAAGTTTGCTGGAGAAGACAAAAACCTTTGGGGGAAAACATCCTTTTCATGTACTTTGTAGCGAAGGGGGATGGGGATAGCGAGCTCGTTGGGTTTTATTGAAAAGATAAATTGAGAGATAGCCAACAATTACACATAAAGCTACTTCAAAAAGAGGCAGAGTGGATACACCGGCTAGAATCTTTAACCCCTAAAGGTATTAATGAAAGTTTTAGTTTGAAAGTGTTTTTGTAGTGTTTTTAAATATGTGTTTGTAATCGACAGTATATAGTGCACACGAGGATCCTTGCACGCATGCTTAAGAAAGGGGAGGGATCTCCTCGAAACGCCTCTACTCGTCTAGACGCGGGCCGCCCGGTCTCCAAGCGTCCCCTCACGAGCTCCTGGAGGGAGCGAAATAAAAAGGACTTTTGATGCCTGGACTGTACGCTAACAAGCTGCAAACGACTAAACATAAGTATCCTCTTTTATTCAACATTTTTGCTGGAGAAGTTTTATATTTCGGAATAAAGTTGTTATATTTAAACTAAGTTGTGTGGTAGGCTACAAAGTTTGAATACAAGTGTTTAGGGTTGGAGACCCCTTTAACTACCACCTATAGGATACGTTCTTTGGTATCAGTGGCGTGTTTATATATAAAAAGTTCGGATGACTGAGACATGTAATCTGATATTATCGGCAGAGCGGAGAGCATGGGTAGGGTGGTAGACAGAGATGAGAGAGGAAATGTAGGGGGGGTGGAGTACTGTGTAGAGCTTTATGGGTAAGAGTGATGAGTTTATCCTGTACTGAATAGGCAGCCAGTGCAGTGACTGACACAGGGTAGAGGCATCATTATAGCGGCTGGAAAGAAAGACTAGCCTAGCTGCTGCATTCAGGACAGTTTTGGGGGGGAAGTTTAAAAGGAGGGAACCGAAAAAGCGGGATTCAGTAAAAAAAGGGGAAAAATGAGAGCAACAATGGGGTTTGAGCTGTTTCTACATGGAAAAGTCGGATTTTGGAGATTTCTGAGGCGCAGGTGACAAAGGGGGTAAGGGATTGGATAATCGGGGTAAAGACAGATTAGAATTTATATACCACAAGACAGTGGGGGTGTTTTTCTAAAGTTATGGTGGTACCACCACTGAGACAGAAATACAGGTTTGGGGTTTTTAAAATAGCAGGGGAGGAGTATGTCTCGGAGGAGGTGTTAAAAGTTAGTGTCACAGGGAAGGTATTTGGAAGCCAAATCGCTGAGTTTGTCCCCAAGGGGGAAAGTGTAAGTGAAAAAAGGGGGAAAGGGCCCAAAAACCGACCCTGAAACCCCAACCCCAAGAGGAAGAGGAAAAGAAAACCGGGGAAAAAAACACTGAAGGATGGCAAGGGGTAGGAAAAACCAAAAGAGCAGTGTCCGGAGGCCAAAAATGCGGCATGCTGGGGGAAAGAAAAGGGATCCACAGTGTCAAACCCGGGGAGAGATCCAGGGGAAACAACGAGTATTTGCCCGTGATTTGTAGGGGGAGGGGCTTTAGATTTAACAAAAACAGTTTTGTGGAGTGTAGGGGGGAAACCGGGTTGTAAGGGGCGAGAAGAAAATTATCAGAGAGAAGGGATTAGGCGAGAGTAGACTAAGCTTTTCCCGAAATTTAAGAGAAAGGGAAAATTTTGAGACGGCCGGTAGTTATCAGCACAAGTGGGTTTTAGAGTGGGGGGTTTTTTAAATAAAGGGGGGTTTTGATGGATGTTTAAAGGAAAGGAAGGATCCCAGTAGAGAGAGAGAGGTTGAAGATTGCAGTAAGGGAGAGAGGACAGCGGGGAAAATGGACTGGGCAAGGGGGAGGGAATGGGTCACTAGAGAGGTGTGGGGGGGATCGACAGGAAACCTGGCACTTCTTTTCTTCGTTGGGCCAAGGGGGAACAGACTAAGGACGTCCGGAGGGGACAAGATGGGGGTTACTTGAGGGTTGAGATGCGTTTTTCCGGGTACGTCTATTTTTGTCTTTGAAGTAAAATGGCCAGGGCTTCACAAGAGCAGGACCGGGGCCGACTTTTGGTGAGAAAGTGGAAATTTTCAAAAACTCGTTTTGGGGTTTTGTGTTTGTGGAGACAGGGGGGTTTAAGTATTTTTTTTTGGTGCAGTGAAGGGGATGTGGTAAGTCCCCGACATAAAATTTTTTAGTGGAGAAAGGAGGGCCTTGACTTCCCCCCATCTCTCAGCCCGACCTGGGAAACACCTGAAAATGGGTCGAGGTTGTGCCATGGCTGGGGGCATCTGACTCTGGGGGTACGGTTCTGAGTGGGGCCAAAAATCCCGGGGGTTGAGAGAGTTTCATTGTATTTCTTGACACCGGGCAGGAAGAGAGGGAGGGGATTGGGGGGGTGGGCTGTAGGGGTCCATGAGTTCCTGAGTGTTCATGGAGGGGAAGTTTCTGATGGGGGGATGGCAGGGGTTTGTCCAGAGAAGGCTGAGAAATGGTGATTTGAAGGGGAATAAGGTTGGATCAAGACGCATACGGAAATTATGGGTTATAATTGATGATGACTGCAGAAAAACCCAAAACAAGAGCGTGCCATCCTTTGGGGGGGAGAATCTGTAAATTGCAAGAGCCCAAAAGGGTAAAAGTTAGCGAAAGAAAAACCCAGAGGCAGAAGGAGACATAGGGTTGTAAAATTTGGGGATGTTGAAATCAACCAAGATGGGGGGGTATTTCAGTGGGAGGAAGTGAGGGGGCCGGCCCCCAAAAAAGACCAGAAACGGGGGGGGGTTGGGGGGGGGGGTCTGTACACAACCCGATTTTGAGGGGAAAAAGGCTAAAAAATCTGGGGGGGTGGACCCCAAAGGGGGGGAAAAATGAGGGAGGGTGCAGGAGGAACATGGGAATTTCAGTGTGGAGAAAGGATATGCAACTCCTCCCCGGCCCGATCTAGGCTGGGGGGGGGGAAGTTAGGCCGCCAAAGGTGAGGGCGGCAAGGGGAAACGGGGTCGGTTTGGGTTACATGTTTCAGTGAGGGCTAGAGATTAAGGGGGGTTAGGAAAAAATGGAGAAAAAGCAGAGAGGAAAACCTGTATTTCAAGGTGTGTTCAATTTTCTTTTCCCAAAAATCTAAATTGTAATTTCAGGACTGGAATGCAAAATCTGGGAATACACCATTTTGGCTTTTTTGTACCCCGTGTTCCTAAAAATTTCCCTGTTTACAAGCTTCCCCAGATGTCCTCCGCGGCTATGCGGCCCCCTGTGAAAAAACTTAAAACAACCAAAAAAAAATTTTGCGGGAAATTTTTTTTTCTCTTCTTTTATCTAAAAGGATGATCCTCTCAAAGAGAACAAAAAAAATACTTAATTTATACACCCTTGGGTTTTCTCCATGTTCAAAAACCAGAAGATACACTTCAATATGCTTATATAAAACATCTATCTTAATGGCTACAGTCATATACCCTAGAGGAGACCAGGGCGAGTTTTTTTGAACCAGCTTTAAAAATGTTTTTTTAATTTTCCTTTTTTGGTAACCCTCCCCTCATTACCAGGGCTGTCATGTGTTATTCTAGGGCCACTTACAGCTGAAGCATCAGTTCCTGTCTTGCACCATATAGGAGGGCCCCTTTTTCAAAAAAGGAGTCCTCCCCCATACTCATGAGGGCCCCCTGCCATTACTATAACCAGGGCTGCCATGAGTAATTTCAGTGCCTCATTCAATCAAAGCGTTTGGGCCCCCTGCCCATTACCTGTGCCTGTCTTGCACCATGTTAATGGGCCCCTTTTTAATTTGATAAGGGCACCTGATAGAAGTACTGCTAGTACCGTGATGGTGGCCCTGGTTGAATCTTTTTGCCAGGATCAAATTTGTCAGGAAAAAATATATGAAATCCAATGAGTTTTTTCATTATAAACACATTCACAGTGTCTGACTGGGATAAATCTAAAATGAAATGAGTTGATTATTTTGCCTGTGTATTCTGATCAAATAATATAATTTTCTCACTTTAAAGTTATCATAATGGGCAACATGGTGTCTCAGTGGTTAGCATGTTTTCCCTTTGAATGAAAGGGTCCGGTTCAGATCCCCCCGGGGACAACATCTGAAAGGATTTTGTAAGGTTTTCGGGGCGACATGCCCAATATGACTGCACCTTTTTTTTTTGCGATTTTGCAAAAAAAAAAACTCTTGACGCCCTATTCCTATAAAATGAATTTTAAAAACCAAACAGCACATTTAGTCAGGCCAACACATTGAAAGCGCCTAAAAAGGCCATAAAATAGCTACAATTACAAAAATCGCCCCGGGATTTTGTAATGCCCTGGATTGGCCCATTTCA
>JAODAL010069282.1:0-16423 GCA_025379985.1 Phyllomedusa bahiana | reverse complement strand
ATTGTAGCCCCCAGTGTCAGACAGCAGCTGAAAAGGCAAATGGAATATGGGTGCTTTTAGAAGGGGCATTAGGAATGTGAGAAATTATTCCCCCCATTATAAAGTCATGGTTAGCCCACACATGGAATATTGTGTACGGTTTTTGGGCACCAGTGCACGGGGAAAAGAATTGTAGGTTGAAAGGGACAAAGGCTGCAACAAAAAAATAAAAGGAGGGTGGACTCATCCCCAGAAAGATTAGCAAGATTTGGGTTATTTATTTTTAGAAAAAAGACGGCTTCGGGGGACAAATAAATTTTGGGTTATTACATAAAAAGTCAATATAAGATCTCCCAAGATTTATTTTACCCAGGACGTTTCTAAACAAGGGGGCATCCTCTATGTCTTGAGGAACGAAAGTTTCTAGATAAACATAGAAAGGGATTTTTTTTACCTGAAAAGAGCAGGAGACTGTGGAACTTTTTCCCCAGAAACTTGTAGGTAAAATTCCTAACGAGTTAAAAAGGGGGTTTGGATGATTTCTGGGCTATTAATATAACAAAGTTATAGTGTCGGATTTGGGGGGGGTCATTGACCCGGATTTTTTCCGTTTGCCGTTTGGGAGTCGGGAAAGGGAATTTTTCCCTAAAAAGGGACAATTGGTTTCTCCCCTTTGGGGTTTTTTGCCTTCCCCTCTGGAAAAAACACCTTAGCACAAACAGGCTGAACTGGATGCGTCTTTTTTTTTTTCGGCCTTACAAACTATGAAACTATGAAACCTGTCAGTTTATGAGTTGTCCTATTGATATGTCAGCACCCTAGTGGATAAATCCCTTTAATAGAAGAACATGTGCTAATAAACTGACTTTTTATTTTTTTTGGGGGGACACTGTTCAACCGCTTGTTTTTAAAAAAATATGATTAGGTCACTATATATTACAATAGTATAATTAGCACCAAAAACCATTTTCCCAGAGTGCTGTACGGAGTTGTCCAGTCAGGGTAAGCCTCATTGGGGCTAAATTCTTTCTTAATCTATTAGCATGTTTTGGGAGGATGGGATGAAACCCACACAAACGTAGAGAAAACATTAGTGCTAACCACTGAGCCACCATGCAGTTTTTATTTCATTTGTCTTGCAATTGTAACGGTGGGTAGGGGATCCCCCGGACCCCCCGCAAGCGATGTTTAGTAACCCACGCGGGGAAAGGGGAATCTAAGTAGCCCCGGTTTTCACGGGCCCCGCCACAAAGCAGATGGACTTGCTGCGGCGTGAGGCTCCCGGTCGCCCCCTGCGTGACTTGTTGCGGTGGCAGGAGGTGCAGCGGGGTACAGAATGAAGTCGAGAGTCGTAGTGGGGGGCGGCAGAAGGTCGGGGCCAGGCGGCAGAGGTTCGTGGTCTTAGACAGGCGGAAGGTGGGGCGGCGGCAGAGGTTCGGAGTTGAAAAAACGTAAAAGGGGTTTGGTTACACGGTAAGGGAGGGTTTGTCTTTGGAACCTTTTCTCTAGGCACGGGGCAACATAGTCCGAAGGATGTTGGGGACGTAACCTTAAAGTAGGGGGAAGCCCCGGGCAATTAAAAAATAATCGGGCGCGGCCTTTAAACCCCGGGAACGAGCGCCCCGCCCCTGGGACACGGGGCCGCCGTGGGCCGGGCAAGGGCGCGGAGGCAAAAAAGGCGGTAGGAAAGTCCACGGAACGCACCCCCCCGGCTGCCCCGGGGCCCAGGCGGAAAACCCAGCCCGGTGGGCCCCCGGGAGGGGGCCAGGATGCCCCCCCGCAGACCGCGGGCGGGGGAGCGGCGCAGGGTGACAGTCCCCCCCCTTGGTTCCCCCCTCTTTTTGGGTAAAGAAATTTTAAATGGATAAGGGTCGGGTTCAGGATATTGGAATTCCCGTTCCCAGGACCTCTCTTCGGGGCCGAAGCCCCTCCAATCAACAAGAAAAAATCGCCCCCCCCTGACGATCTTCATGTCAAAGTGTCCTTCACTTCAAAACTCAGGGATTCCAGAACAGGAGATGGAGCACGCTCCTCGGGGAGAATCTTTTTTAGGACCAGAGGCAAAAGGAGGGGACGTGGAAGGCGTTAGGAATTCAAAGAGAAGGGGTGGGCAGGCTTGTGCACACTGGATTTATTGAGGAGATCAAAAAGGGCCCCAGAAATGTGGCCCCATTTGTATGGGGGACCTTGAGGGACTGTCTGGCAGAGACCCCAACTTATCTCCTGGCTGGAAGTGGGCAGGGGCCTCCTTCTCTTGTGGGCCGGGGTTTCATGGGGTAGGGGCCCCGGGAAAGGGGCAAGTCGGGTCCCCCGCCAAATGGTCTTAATGCCCCATTTCTGGTTGTCCACGTGGGAACCTCGGAAGTCCTAGCCAAAGGGAGGGGCGGGGGTGGGTGACGACCGTAGACCCCCAGTAATGCAGAAACGCCTGTAGAATCGAGTCCCGATGGTTGTGGGAAAAAAATTCACCCCGGAAGCTGCTGGGCCAGTTGTCCTCGGCCGGATGCGAAAGGGCGCAGGTATTGCCCAATATCTGATTCCCCCTCCCCCTTTTGACCATTCGTTGGGGATGGTAGGCGAAGAAAATTCCAATTTTAACTTTTAAGCGGAACACAGGGCCCCCCCAAAAAATTTGGAGACAAAATTGGACACCCCAAATCAGACACGATTGCGAGGGTAATCCATGCAACGAAAAATATGGTGGAAAAAAGTCCCGCCAGTTGGGGGCGAGGGGAAGACCGGGAGGGGGGCCAAGGGGGACTTCTTAGAGAATTATGTGACCCCCCAGATGACAAATTCCCTAAAAGAGGGCGGAAGGTCGTAATAAAAGTCCTCCCGATGTGTGTATGGGGATCTGGGATGGCGGGGGGCAAAGGGCCCCAGGGCCTATGGGTGGACCTTGTTCCCGGGCCCACTGTGTCACAGGCGAGAACAAAGTCTTGGACTCCTGGGGGCAGGGTCCCCCCACCATAGCGGTGAGATGAGGGCGTGGGATTTTCGTATCCGGGGTGACCAGCCAGAAAAAAACTATGCCCCCACCCCAGAATTCTCCGTCTGACGCAGGACGAACGTAGGTCTTCCTGGGGTACCCCCCGAAGGTCCCCCGGGACCCACGGGGAATCAGCCTTTGGGGGAGCAATGATGTGTGGGACACGGTTCTTTCAGTGACGTAGGGTCGGGAAGGGATCGCCTTGACGTTCTTTTGCTGGCGGAAGTGTATCCTGAAGTTAAAGCGAAGAAAATAAGCCCCACCGGCCGGCGGGTTTCGACGTGGGCCGTGGAGGTATGAAGTTCTTGGGGTGTGAAGGTCGAAAGGGTAAGGGCCCCCTCCCCCCAAAATGTGCCAAAAAAAAACCCTCCCTATCCAATTTTTATAAAAAAAAAACATTTCGATCCCTATGGGTAGTTGCTTTCAGCCGGGGAGAAGGTCCGGAAAAAGAAACCGAAGAAAAACAGTTTGCCTTTGGGGCCCCTCTGATCAGGACCGCCCTGCCCCCACGGAAGGGCCCCATTTCCAGGCAAAGGGCCTTCCGGATCAGGACAAACCCAGGATAAAAAGCCGAAAAAAATGCCGATTTCAGTTGGAGAATGCTTCCTCATTTGACGGGGACCAACACCCGGGTTGGCATTCTTCGGGTGGGGGCCCAGATGGAGCCCGCGAAGAGAATGGGGGAAAAAAATTTTGCCGGTAATGTTGGCGAAACCCCAGGAAGGTTGAATCGCCAAAGCCCAGGGCGGGCCATGCAGGATGGGGGGACAGTTTAGCTGGGTCCATCTGAGAAAAGGTCGGGATATGACCCCGGGAAAAGGGAAGGCGGGCCCTGGGGGAAACCGACATTTCTCCAGTTGGCTACATTCGTTGTTCCCGGCGTCGCAGGCCTGGCGTACGTACCCATGAGTCTGGGCGTCGGAGAGAAATAAAAAAATGTCCGGGAACTATGCGAGGTGTACGCAAGTTCTGAATAGTCATTTACGAAATTGGGAATAGGCTGGGGCGTTGCATAGCCCAAAAGGCATTTCGAGTACCGAAATGGCCCCTCCCGGGGGTTGATGGCTGTTTTCCATGCCCTCACGAATTCTGACGAGGTTTTTAGGCACCCCCGGGAGGTCCAATTTTGGGAAAAACCTTTTCTCCAGAAAAACGACAAAGAGCCCATATCAGGGGTAGAGGGTGGGTTTTCACCGTGATCTTGTTTTGCCCCCCGTAATCTATACACGGGGGAGGACCCCCTCTTTTTTTGGACAAAAAAAAAACCGCCCCGGGGGGCGGGAGGACTTGCGTATGAAACCTTTTTTTCCCAAATTCCCTGTATGTAAACCACATGGCTGATCTCGGGCACAGGGACAAGGGTAGACCCCGACCCCCTGGGGGACTTGTTTGGGAAGGAGGTTATGGGAAGTCATATGGTCATTTTGTGGGGTACTTTAGCCCGTTTCTCAGAGAACAATCGCCAAAACCTGGTACACCCCCGGGGGCAGGCCCGGAAGGTTGACAGGCGGGGGAGAGAAGTGGTAGGCCCGGGCGTGGAAAATCCAAACATCGGTTTGGTATTCCCGGCCCCAACGAGGGGCTTGCCTGTCTTCCAATCGGCTAGGGGCGGCTTTGAGCCCGGGGGGCCCCCCAAGGGGGACGGAGGAAAACGGGGCGGACGTGGAAACCTAAATCTTCTTTTATTAGAGCCCCCAACGGGAGGTCACAGCCCGGGTTATTTACTGGGTGGGATCATGACCCCCCCAGGGCGAGGAGTAAGCAGCGGGTTCTCCCCGCCGGACTACAGGTATGCGGGAAGGGTTACAGTGAGGCTAAGAGAAGTTTTCCCCCGACCCCGAATCGGAAGGGAGAATCCCGGAAGCAGGGCCGGGTCAAAAGTCACCCCCATGGCATATCAAACATGGAGGGATGAAACTGCACCCAGGGGCCCCCCCCCAGGACCTAGGTAGAGGTTTTCCGGGGGTGAGGGCGAAGGGGACAATTTGCGGAAATGGGGGGCTGGCGAATAGAGGGATAGCTTTTTGTACGACGAGGTTCGTTCTTTTCTTGTTAAGTGGGGCCCCGGCCACTTTTATCGGTTCCACCCCCGGGTTTGAGGCGGTGGAATTGGGAAGCTGGAAAAAAGGACCAGGTGAAAACCCCCACGAGGAGAGCACCTTCTTTCTTGGCGAAGCTCCCTGCCCTCGCGAACCTTATATCGATGCGGGTGGCAAGAAGAATTAACTCGTCAGGGAGGGCGGGAGGGCCTTTCGCCCAAAACGTCTTTACCCCCGGACGCCTTTTTGAAGGTAGCGGAGGCGGCATTGTTTCCCTGCGAGCTCCAAGCCAGGGTACGGAATTGAACCGCATAGTCACCACAGGGAAAACTGCCCTACGAAGACTCAAAAGGGGCGGCTCGGGGAGGAACACGCCCGGCTCCCCGAAGGCGGGGCGGAATTCCCGGAGGAAGGTCTGTAGGCCCCGTCACAGGGGGTTCCTGTCCCAGAGGGGGGTTGCCCAAGCCAAGCCTTCCCGGGGAAAGTAGACTCACCCAAAAGCCACTTTGGACCCTCGAGGGAAACTGATTCCCCCAACAACTCCAGGCATTGAGCACGATAATGAAAACCCCGGCAGAGTTGGGATCACCCCGGGAAAGCTGGAGGGTGAGGAACCGAAGCTTGGGTCCCACGGTGGCCCAAAGGAACTGCGAAAAAAGAAGGGCCCGGAGGAGGCGGAGATGCTGCTGGGGTGCGAGGAGCTGACGATCTGGCGGGGGAGGGGCCCCCCTGCGACCCCTTTTTGTGCGATTTGTTGCGAATTTTGGGCAACAATCGTGTAAGATGCGTGCTTGGCAGAGGCACCTTGGGGGATCCATGGTGGATCTAACTGTAACGGGTGGGTATGGGTCCGCGGACCCCCGCAAGGATGATGCTAAGCCAGCCAGGGGAAAGGAATTAAGTACCCCCCCGGGTTTTTACCCGAGGCCGCAAAGCGGGTGGACTTGCTGGGGGTGAAGGGGTACCCGGTCGTCCCCCCTGACGGACTTGTTGCGGTGGAGCCGAGGTGCAGCGTGGCGAAAACGTAGTGAGAGTCGTTTTTGTGGGCAGGGAAAGGGGGGGCAGGCGGCAGGGGTTCGGGCGTAGACAGGGGAAGGTCAGGGAGGCGGCAAAGGTTTGGATGAGAAAAGTAGAAGGGGGTTTGGGACACGGTAAAGGGAGAGTTGTTTTGGAACCTTTTTAGGGACAGGGCAAATAGATCCCGCAAGGGGTATTGTGGGACGTAACCCTTTAAATAGGGGGAAACGCCGGCAATTAAACCATAAACGGGCGCTGGCCCTTTTTAAAACCCCGGGAACAAAAAAAAAGGGGCCCGCCGCCCTTTGGACAAAAAGGCACGCGCGCCCGGCGGCAAGGGGGGCGCGGACGCACGGAGCGCGGTCAGGTAAGTCCCCGGGAGCCAGCCCCCGGCTGTCCCGCGGCCCCGGGCGGCACCCGGCCCCGGTGGGCACCGGGAGGGGGCCCGGATTTTGCCCCGCGGCCCCCCCGGGCCGGGGAGCGGCGCAGGCGGACGAATCAATGGGAAATCACAGCTGGACTTCTCGCTCAATGGGTCATCAATATGCACCCACCAAACCTCATTAGTTACATTTGCATCTGAACTGAAAGTCCACACAAATATCACATCTACATGACTAAGACTATTCTGAATTCATTAAGAAGATATTGCCTTCATCAGGGAGCTTCTTGCTTTCACTCTACATATGGATTCTATTACCAGTAGCATACAGTCATGGCCAAAAGTTTTGAGAAAGATAAATGTTAAAATTTTTTTCAAAGTCTTGCATTGGTTTTGAATGGCAATTTAATTTTCCAGAATGTTTAAGGTGATCGCTTAATAGAATTAATTGCAAAGTCAATAGTTTGCCCAAAAATGAAATTTTTTCCCCCCAAAACACTTTAATTCATTGCAGGCCGCCCTTTAAAAGGGCCCCTAACATCGTTTCATGATTGCCCTTAACAAGGTGTGGGTGTTGATGAGGGCAGGGCTGGAGATCAATCTGTCATGATTAAGTAAGAAAACACCATGGACACTTTAAAAAAGGGTGGGCTTGGGATATTTTTTTTTGTTAACCTGGTTATCTCTAAAAAACCGGGGGCAGTCACATTGCATGACAAAACTGGCCCCCCCCCCCCAAAAGGAAGAGTATCCAGCTAGAAAGATTGACCTAGTAAAAATCTATCGCATCATCAAGGAATTCAAGGAGAGAGGTTCCTTTGTTCCAAAATGGCTAGGGCGCCCAAGAAGGCCCAGCAAGGCCCGGGACCGTCTTTAAAAGTGTTTCAGCTTCGGAATGGGGCTCCAGCAGTGCAAGCTTGCCTCAGGAATGGCAGCAGGCAGGTGTGAGTGCATCTCACGCATGGGAGGTGGGACTAGGAGAAGGCCCTGGTGTCAAGGGAGGGCAGAAAAAGAACATTCTCTCCAGAAAAAACATCAGGGCAGATGATATTCTCCCAAGGTACGGGAGTGGACTGTGGGACGGGGGGAAAGTCATTTTTTCTGTGAACCCCCTTTCCAAATTTTGGGAAAACACGGGGGAAAAAACAGCTTGTTCGGAGAAAAAGGTGAGCAATTTCCCACCGTCTTGTCTCATCCCCAATGTAAGCACCCAAAAACTTCTGTGTGGGGTTGCTTCTCACCCCAAGGGGAATCGGTCCAACAGTCTTGCTAAAAACACACCCATGAATAAAAAATTGTACCAGAAAGTCCCCAAAGGAACTTCTCCCCAACCGCCCAAAGAGCAGTTTGGTGATCAACAATCCTTTTCCACATGATGGGACCTTGTCATAAAGCAAAGTGAAATAAATGGCCAGGGAACAAAAACATAGAGATTTTTGGTCATGGCCTGGAAACTCCCAGATCTTAAAATCCCATTGAGAACGTGTGGGCAATCATCAAGAGATGGGTGGACAAACAAAAACCAAACAAGATGGGGACAAAATGCAGCATTGATTATGCAAGAATGGACTGCTACCCAGTCAGGATTTGGTCCAAGAAGTTGATTGACAGCATGCAGGGAGAATTGCAGAGGTCCTGAAGAAGAAGGGTCAACACTGCAAATATTGACTTGCTGCATTAACTCATTCTAACTGTCAATAAAAGCTTTTGTTAATCATAATATGATTGCACTTGTATTTCTGTATGTGATAAAAACATCTGACAAACACACATAAAAAACAGAGGGCAACAGATCATGTGAAAATATATTATTTGTGTCATTCTCAAAACTTTTGGCCATGACTGTAGTGTTATAGAAATTAATTATTAGATATTTTCTAATAAATTGTAATAAACAACAGGTCATCTGTGCAACATTTCAATGTTTTCTTATACATTAGTCCCATTTGATTAAAGCTGAGGTACATTAGATCAAGGTCTTCCCCAACTGTCTGGCCACAGACAAAAGAGGCTTTTGATCAAGTTAGGTCCAAGCCACTTTACATTGGACATCTAACTAAATACAGCTTTAATAAGCAGAATAACAAAACAAAATTAAACATTTGATAGCCCAAGTCACACAACACCTAGAATTACACGTTCTGGATCATAATTTGGTTTACATTACAGACTTTGTCCTAAAGGAGTTGTCCTATTGTCACTTAAATGATATCCGATCAGCAGCAAAATGAGCATTCATTTTCTGGCAACAGTTCTCCATTTCTCTTGATGAGTCCTCACATCCCATGGAGTTCTTATAGACAGGTCTTCTCTCCTTGGTGCCGTGTGTATCATACATGATTAGTGTTGTCCTCAAATACCAGTTTGAAATGCTGCATACCCTTTGTCCTTGCTCATATAGAACTCATAGAGTGCAACTATCACTTAGGACCACTGTTTAGCCATTGCAGAAAGCTGCTGCAATACTGCTTATAAAGTAAGTACCAGCACAAAGCAAATACTTCCACATTTAGCTGCTTGACCTGCTTTGTTTGAAAATAGTCGACATATCATCAGTGGTATCAATCAGTGGTACATGCTTGATGAAATTTTGTCACTCAGAGTTCTGTGCTTGAAAATAACAGGAACAAACATAAGTGCCTAGTGCTATTGTCCCTTGCACCAGGCAGGTGTGCTACTTCCAAGAACGTATTATGTCTATGCTGCCTCCTCAGTAACTGTGTAGATAGTACTGTATCGATACTAAATAACTGCCTGGGGAAGATAGAGTCCGTGGAAGGATTTTTGCCCAAAAGCTTGCTAAGCTTTTTATTTATGCTGGTGCTCTAATCCAACTTTAAGAACTCTGTTTTGCACTCTTGGTGACATGTGGATCAATAAAAAATTTCTTTCAAGCTCGTAGCATGATTGGTGTGCTGACTATTTTCAAACAAGGTCAGTTCATTTGGTGATTTTGTAGTCTGGCACATTGATTTACATGTATACATTTGAGTGTGCCTCCTACAATTTGACATTAATGCTACCATATGCTGGTCTATAAGAGCCGGAATTCTTGCTGGTTTTTCATGCAATAAAATGCAAATTAATTGTTTAAAAATCATACAATTTGATTTTCTGGATTTTTAGCTTCTGTCTCTCACAGTTGAAGTGTACCTAGGATTAAACCTCTCCATTCTTTGTAGGTGGGAAAACTTGCAAAATGCCAGTGTAGCAAACACTTGTTTTCCCCCATTGTGTGGGTATGTATATATATATATATATATATATATATATATATAAAATGTTAGTTTTTCACAAAGCAAATGTGAGTGTTGAAATCCACCCAGTTTCACATGTGCATTATATCCAATCTGCATTCTAACAGGCTTGTTGAAGATTTTTGTACAGTGTATTTATATGCTCTAGCACACTACTGATACATGGACTGATAAGCTTACAGTCTCAAGGTTGTGGGCTTGAAAGATTGAGTATTGACCAGAAATGCATCATAAATGGGAACTTTTTGTTCAGCTTGCTTCTACAGAAAGTACATGAAACCTCTGCAATGTAATACTATATGTGGGCATTGGACTGATGAAGTTTGCTATGTAGTCCTTGCCTATACTAATACTAAAACCTTGGCCATAGGCATTAGGTGTTGTGAATTTTGATTGGCAACACCAACACTGGCAACAATGTAATGTCGATGGGGACTGTTTGCAGTGGGGGAGTCTTGAGTAATATCTAGCTGACTCAATTATTGCTCAACTGTATATAGATGGCCAGCATCACAAAGAATCTACTGTTTAGTTTATTGGATTTTATTGGAGTCCTATGGCGCTGTGCACTTCTATCCCACAATTCCCAATGTAGGTTTAGAAAGGGTGGGAGTATAAGCTTATTCCTATCTCCAAAAACAAAACAAAAAAATGAGCCATTCTTCCAGTTCCATTTCTTACACTGAAGTAATTTTTTTGTAAAGCAATCAAAAGAAATCATGCAGTTAAGGGATTTTATTTTTAAGGATAATCATATGCCATCATTATGTAATTGTAAGGTGAATTTTATTTTTCCTTTTAATCTTCTCCTAAAAGTGTTTAATCCCATTACTGTATGCAGTGCTGTACAAAATTAATCACTTCCATTATTATTACATAGACAAATGAAAATTGCAATGAGCTACTACAAAGAGATCAATTCAGGACATTGAGCTGCTCTTAGCAAGTGAACTTTTACTCGGCCAATGGACAGACACTAATGTAGCAAGTTTAATAGACTTAAAGGCTGTTTCCACCTTTTTCATCAGTTGTTATCAAAAATAAAACAAATAAAGCAATTTTATAGGCTCCACTTTTGTGTATAGAGCTCCCATGAAAATCTTTACGTGTCCATAGTTACAGACACAAAACAAATTCTATCTACAATCATATGTAACTACCCTCCATCTGCTCCTCATTCCGTTCTTTTGCCTGCTGTAGAAGGAAGACACAAGTACATTAAAGTTGCTTTACTAAAAATTGATTTTTTAAAAAAACGTTTTTGTTTAATAAAGGGGACAAAAAAATAAAAATAAAATGGGAATAAATTTATAGTTCTTTTTTTAACTATTTTGGCTTTTGAAACTTGAATGGGCAAAATCCCTGTAAAAAAAGAACTGTGGGTTTCTCACTCCTATGGGTCTTACGAGCAGGTTTTCTTCCCCTTTTGGGCTTTTTTATCTCATTTTTGGGTTAATTTTAAAACCCCATATAAAATTTTCCCTTAGCTTTAGGAAAAAAAGGAATAAATTTTCTCATATTTTCATTTACACTTAAAACCCAAAATTTACATACACTACAAAAAAAAGACTTTTGCATGAAATAAAGAATAACCCTTCCCTTTTTAGGTCAATTAAACCCAAAAATTATTTAATTTCCCAAAATGCCAAATAATGAGATAGAGAAATTTTTAAGACATTTTTTTTTTTTTTTCTGCAAAGTCAAAAGTTTCCAAACATTTCTTTAGTATTTGGTAGCTTGCCCTTAAACTGTAAACTTGGGTCAAATTTTGGGATATTTTTCCACAAGCTCTCAAAATAGTTGGTGGGAAATTTTGGCCCATTCCTCCTGACAGAAGGGTGTACCTGAACCATTTTTGTGGGGGGGTCGCCTTTTTTGCACCTGCAATGGGTTTGAGGTCGGGTTTTGTGAGGGCCCTCCAAAACTTTGATTTGGTTTAAACCCTTTTGAACCATTTTGGCGTAGTTCGGGTCATTGTCCATTTGGAAATCCATTTCCCCCCAAGCTTTAACTTCCGGGTATTTTTGAGATGCGCTTCAGTATTGCCACATAATCTTCTTGCCTCATAAAAGCCCCTCTATTTCATGAAGTTCACGTCCCTCCTGCAGCAAAACAACCCCCCAACATAGCTGCCATCCCAATGTTTCACATTCCGTGTGCATTGCAAACAATTTAAACTGGCTTTTTTATTTTTTTTTGAAGTAATGACTTTTTTTCCTGGCAGGTGGCCTTCCCGCCCATGTGAAAAAATACTCTTTAAACTGTGGGAATGCTTCACTATCTTTAGCACCTACTTGTATTCTATGTTTCGACAAGTTTTCATCCCTTTAGAGTTTCTGTAGCTTGTGACTACAGTCATCTACTGTAATGGCTCACTAGGAATGCAGAGCTAATATTCGTCACGCTTAGAACCATCCCATCTAACCAGGAAGTATGATCTGAAGCGGGGTTTTAAAAAGCAGGCTTGTGAAACAGCAAAGTGAAACACCCTTTTATGTTGACTGATATATTGGTTTTTCCCCGAGCCATTCTCACTTTATGTCTAAAGGGCATAAAATTTTTTTCACTTTTCACTTACAAAACCCGATCAGCAGCAACATGAAAATTCATTTTCTAGAAAATATTTTTTCCCCCTTCCCCCTTTTAAAGTGTCCTAAATTCTATATCTTATGGACAAATCTTCTCTCCTTCATGGTTTTTGTCTCATTCTTGGTTAAAGTTGACCTCATATATCCGTTTCCTTATGCTTCATACATTCCCAGCTTTATGCCCCAAAGGACATGAAATTTTCTCATATTTTCACTTGATCAACAGCAGAATGAACATTCATTTTTTGGAGACATTTCTTGATTTCCCTTGATCTGTCACTTATATGCACGTCCCTTATACATTTCCACAATTTGTGTACTACACAGACTTAAATCTAACTTGTGTCAATCAAACTAATGCAGATTGAGCATGTTCTTCTACCTTGTGTAAAGGGCATTGCTCTGCATGCTGTTGACCTCTTGATGTAATGCATTTTTATGGAGCTGCTGACTTTTCTTGTCTAGGGCATAAGTGTCTAGGGATCACTGTGATTGACTTATTTGTGATTGACCTTTCTTTTGGTGTCATTCTCTGCAATGAGCCTGCCATTACACACAAGGCTTATACCTGTTATCCAAGAATGACATTGAATTGGGTTTTAACGCTTTCTATTTTGGTGATCACATTTGTGTTTGTAACAGATACTAGATGCTAGTAAAACATTTCACTTACACATTTAAGGCAAATAACGTTTTTTGCTTTTTTATTTTGGTTGGCCTGCTGGCCCGGATTTAAAATACAATTACTAATACAGTATGTCAGTCGCTGTAATAAAAGAATGCTCTGCAATGGATACTTAGGGAGAAATGTATGAAGGAAAGCACTTCGAAGTGAATTGTTGAGTCTCGTTTTCAGTGTATAATGCGCCTTCATGTATGAAAGTGGTTTTTGTGTGCTTATAAATGGAGTCTAAAGTTCGACGCGCCTTGCCTGTGTGCTTGGCACATTATGGAACTTAGGGGCATTAGTAATGCGCCTAACATGTATAAAGGCTATAGACAGGCTGGAAATAAGAGAAAAGTCATTAGAATAGCATTCAGTGAATAGACACTATGGTACTGATCTTGCTTGGTGAACCATAGGTCCCAGCCAGACCTGTGGTGTGCTGGCTCTTGCCGTATGTAGAGTGTATGTAGGGTGAGAGCAGCAAAAATACATTTCAAATTTAATGTAGTAAAAATTAAAAATTAAAAAATCTGAACAATAACATCAGTGGGTTGTTTAATGTAAAATTAGTTTTAGATTCTATTAAGTTTAAATACATTCTATAGGAGATATTTTTTATATTTTTGGGATATTATATATTTTTATCTGAATTGTATATGATAAAAAAATGTATTACATTTAAATAATTTAATTTTATAGTTTGATAATATCAGAAATTACTTTTTATTATTGTACTGGTCTAAGTTGAGAAATATTGGACATTTTTTTCCCTAACAGCAAATCTAGTTCCACTTCAACTCAGGCTCAGGCAGACCACATTGAAATAGGTCTGGGTGTTTGAGCAATAATGCGCCTAGTTTTGCCAAACCACATTCATATATGTATCTAATATTACGAGTGTGGTGCGGCACGCCCCCAGAACGCCCCCACATGTTAGGCACATTAAAAAGTGTTGAGTTTTACAAACAATGCGCCTAATACATTCATTTAGGCATTGTAGCCGGCTCACTGAGGCACATTTTACGCCAGAAAAGGGTGAAAAACCCGATCATACATGCCTCCCTTAATGCAGATCTGACACTATTCTATGATGCTGGTTATGGGCAGCAAGGAATAGAAACAGTTCAGTACACTACTATTCAAAACAGCACAAAAGAGTGTGCTGCTTAGCTAATAGGAGCAATCAAAGAATATAGTTCTGAGTCCAGAGTAGTCATGAGCTCTTTTAGCTTTTTCCTTTCCCTGTCAGAAGTGATTGACGAACTGCGTGTATACATGCAGATATATCAGCCATTAATCAATGGGGCCATGGTGGGGGTAGTCAGGGACAGACCGGGGAAGCACTCCCTTCATGAATACAGTAGATCCATAACTTATACATCCACTGTATTCTTTAAAAGCTGCTGTTAGCCAAAAGGCACAGTATTGTTTTTTTGTACCGTAAGTACTTGCAGGGCCTCTTAGGCCGCGTTCACACGGCTTATTCCCGACGGATTTGTGAGCCGTATTGAGCTCACAAATCCGCTGTGAATAAGGGGCGGGACGGGGGCGGGCCCGGAGCGCGGTGGGGGCGCCGCTCCTGGCCCCATAGACAATGCATTGTTTACGGCGCGTCCGCGCTGTAAATAATGTGCATGTCACTTTCTCCCCCCGCGGCGGATTCGCCGAGCGGGGAGGAGCGACAGAATCCACTGTTCTCTATGAGAGCAGTGGATTACGTAATGACAGGACGATTGGCGCCGTACGAAGCGCAATCCACGCGGATACGGGGCCCAATCCGTGCCCAAATAAGCCGTGTGAACGAGGCCTTACAGCTAATGCATCTGGGAACACCCAACCCATCGATTACCAGTTCTTATCTTGCAACATATTTAATGGAACTCTTCTTCAGGGCCTTTGACAGAAGTGCTGCCAGTACTGCCCTGACAGCTTCCCTGGTGACATTTTGCACACATGCGATGTCTCCATAAAATGCATTCAATAAACATAGTATGGTTGAGACAGATTGGCATTTAAATGTATTTACTTTACCTTTGTCCATGTAAATTGTAAGCCTTTATGGTTATGGTCTACTATCTCCTTGTATTACCTGCCTTCTTTTAGGCTTATTTTACAGCCAGACAACGAGAGAAAGAAAACAAACCATGAATTGTATTTTTTAAACCATGAATAATATTTAAAATATTTGAATTATATTTGAATAAAAATATAAAAATACTGTATAAAATACCAACTACCTAGACAATACACCAGGGACATTAGCAACACTAACAAATATATGTTTAAAATATGTATGTATAACCATATCTGCAGAATATCTACAATAAAACAAAAATAGTCCAAAAGCACTAAAATGTAATAAATTAATGTAAAGTAATACATGCATATATGGAATAATCAATGCACTAAAAGAGTAGAAGGACTAAATTTGGGAAGAGTAAGTATAAACCTGAACCCTCATGCTGCAGGGATGAAGCCTCTTGAATATGCCTATGAATGCTTAGCTTCCTCAGTGGTATAATATCATTATTGTGTGGAATATTGTGTCTTCACACTGACTACACCCCCTATTTTATTGTGATTTCCATTGTATCTTTAGTTGTTAATTGGTTTTTGAGGGTTTTGAAAATCACTTATCTATTATAGCCAGAACTGTTGTACTTTACATTTTTTTACTGAAAAGTCCTTCACCACAGGGTTCAGTAACGCTGTGGGCGGTCAGCGTTTTGTAGAAGACATTTTTTTGATAGCCCTACTGGAGGCTTAGGTGTTTTTGGAGCAGCTCTCTCATCTCTTAAAAAGCCCTTCATTTTTATTATTAGAAACCAAAAATACAGCAGATGGGAAGAGAAGTCATCTACTCTCCTTTGGTCCTTAATAGTCAAAAACTGCCTTTTGTTCACTTTAAAGAAAAAAAGCTTTATAATAAATGCCTTTCCCTAATAAAAATTTAAAATTCTTGTAAATTGCAACATTATTTATTAAGTCATTTAAAAACTACTCTGTGGGATATGTCACAAATGTCTAATAAGTGGAGGGTTTCACCTCTTGGGCCACCGCCTATTGGGGGCAAAATAAGTCCCATGATGATGAAGGTGTAGAAATGGAAGAGGGGAACAAGAAAAAAAGGCCAGAATATGGGCTCTCTTTTTAAAAGCTATATAATTGTATTTGTTTTCATTTGATGGTTTGAATATCCCTTTAAATCTGATGAGAATCAGGCTGTGTATGCCTGTGTCTTGAAATGACTTGTGGTTAGGAAACAATCCTACTGTCTGTTTTTCAAAAGCAATGGAGTAAGCCCAAAAGATACATAGATGAATAAGAAAAAAAATCATGTATCAGTACTTACAGGAAGAGATCCAGGCTAAGATAGATTAGCATACTGACAGTGTCTTCATATTGATGGCCCAAACACTCCAGTACAGGCCAGTGGTTTTTTTGCTACATACGTACTTCCTATTAAAATTCCCTGGCCTAGGGGTGTTTGGTCTATCAATTAAGA
>JAODAL010069281.1:0-16423 GCA_025379985.1 Phyllomedusa bahiana | reverse complement strand
TACCAAGCTTTTCCTCCTTATAAGACCATACAGATATCCATAATTTCCTTTGGGGGGGACGAGCTGTGCATATTGGGGCAGTCAAGTTAACACGTTTCCCACATACACATCTGTAACAAGAAAATGATTGGGAAAACTAATGTCCTAAAGTGGTGATAAACCAAAAAAACTTCATCGCCCGGCAACTACTTTGAACCAATAAAGAACTTTATGCCAACACCCCCCATGGACTGTCTCACTGCGCATGCGCCCAGCCCCTATTTCTACTCGCAAAAATATGTGTGCGCGCTGAAAAAAAAATAGGTAGTGCAGGGATAAGAATGAACCGAACAACGTGTTGACCTTTTTTCATTGGCCGCACAGTGCTTTCAGACATTGATTTGGAGTCCGGAGTGGACCGGGGGAACCCTTGTGCTTTACGACCCCGACAGTAGTACAATATGTCAAAAAATAATGTACGCAGAAATGGTGATAACCGAACGCATGAAAGACTCTCAGTCTGAGAGATTTTTTGCACAATGGCGGCCATTCATGGAGGGTTTTATGTCATATACTAAAAATATCAGGTTTTACCCATTTTAATTACCCCAAAGGGGTTTTTGAGGGCCCGCTTGTCAGGAAAGGGGCAGGCTTGAGTTCCCCATACAGCCTCGGGTTCCCAATTATGATCGAGCGGGGACTGGGAGGGGAAGACTGTGTATTTCCCTTTTTCCCCCCAAAGGGGTTTCCCCTTCACGAAAATCAGCCCATACGAACAAAATAAAAAACACATCACAAATAATTTGAAACTACAAAGTCACCCGGGTCGGGGGGCCAGCCCTCTTCCTGTTTTTTTTTTTTTTTAATTTACTTTATGGGCTGGGATTGTGGTTTATAGTTCTTTTTCATATGTTTTATTTAAAGTATTGGGGTTTTCTGTTTGGGCATAATGTTTTCAAGGGAAATTTCAATGTGGGATTTTACGCGCCCCCCAAATTGGGGGGGGAAGGAGGGGGGGGTGGGGTTTTTTTATTTGGAATTTCATTCAGGGTTGCAAATATCCAAATCCGATTTTAGTTTTAGGGCCATACTACGGGGAAACTCGTTTCAGAAAAGTGGGGGGGTAGGGGGAGAAGGGGTTTTTCTGTAAAATTCCATGTCCCAGACTGATTCTACCTTTCCCACAAGCCGAAGAGGATAAAAATGGACCTTGGTGTTTTAAAGGGCTTAGTAAATTTCCCAAACATCGGTTAATGGATCTTGTCTTTTTTTTTACTGTCCTTTATACATTTTCTTAACTTTATGGTTTTTAAAAGTAAATTTTTGAAAAAAACAAAAAAATGGTTTATAAAAAAAAAAAAAAACACTAAAAAAAAGGCTTTATTAAAACCCCTTTGGGAAAAAAAATGCCTCCAAAAAAGACCAAAAAATTTACTGTATATGGGTTTAAAAACAAACCCCTTGATTTTTAAAAATTTAAAATAAAACCCGTAACAGGGTTTTTAACCCTTTTGGTAAAAAATGCACTCCAGAAATGACCAGAAAAAAATTTTGCGTTTTAAAAAACCCCTTACAACAGGGGTTAATTTAACCCTGGATATTAAATGCGCCGGAAATAAAAGTTGGGAAATTGAAAGTAATGGGCAGATTTAGACCCCCTTGGACTTTAATGACCCACAGACTGAAACAAAATGATAAACGGAAGGGGAGATCTCTGATAAAAATCTTTCCTTTTATGCAATGGAATAGCAAATAAAACACTGTTGGGCAACTAACAGCCCATCCCACCCCCCCAATCGCTGTTAAAACGCAACTTGCACTCCTCCAATTATTCTGGCGTAAAGGGAAACAGACAACTTAATAATTGGCGGCGATTTTAATGCTTGTGCTTTTCCCTGGACCTGGATAGTTCATCCTCCTCACCCACGACCACCGAGCCGCTTAAACATATGCAATTAATGAAACAATTTTAGTCATGACCCAAGTGCAAATCAGCAAACTTTGGAGAAGATTTCACTACCTTTCTTCAGTTCATGGCCACCCGACGGACCCGTATAGATTTCTTTCCTATGCATGATTCCCTAATACACCGTAAAAAGTCAACGTCATATAAGAGGATAAAATGATCTCGAACCAAGCGCCCATCCAGACTACAACTCGGCTTTGATTTCCCGGAGGGGGTAGAGGACTTGGAGGTTTCCATCCTGTTTTGGCAATCGGAAGATTTATTCCGTGAGAGGCATATTCTAGCATATGGTTGGTAAAAAAACGCAAAATACAAAGCCAAGCTTATGCTACGCATCAAACAGACTTAAATACGCACATTAGCCATATTCACTGATGACACCCAGAAACAAGGGACACAGGCATAGATACTTAGATGGCTAAGGGTTATTAGATGCTCATCATTTAGCCCAATCTTACCTGTAAATGAGTTAACAAGTAAACACTTGTTTAGGTAGGAGGACGCTGTAAATTGCACTAGCCTCGCATAACCAAAACCACATGACCCCAAAACATATGTTCTGAGGATCCGCCGTTCCTTCTACTGGTCTAATACTACCAAAACAATAGAGAGATTCCTGCGGCCTTTGTAACCTTTTTATACCGATCTGTATAGGGAACGACCCTATGATATTCCCAGGGCACGAGGAACCCTGTTTGCATCTGGACGCAACTATCGATGGAGCAAGGAACACCTGGTGGCCCCGATAACCTCTCAGAGGTACAAATGCTATAGACTTCCTAAAAAAATAATAAATCCCCTAGGCCCAGATTGTCTCTCTAGCGGAATATATTAAACTACTGAAAGTAGAAATTGTCCTCATTTTGATAGCACTCTTCAATGAAGTTTTTATGGAGAAGGTGTAAGTAGTTGGGGGCAGTCAAATCGGGCATTAAACACAGAGGAGGTCGGAATCCTATAGACCGATCTCTCCATCTTGAACACAGATTATAAGATTCTAAAGGCGACCATTTTGTCAAGCCGACTTTCAGGACCGTATTGCCAACATTAATTGACAACCCACAGCTAGGTTTTGTCAAGTGTCGCGTATCAACAAAAGGCCACCGCACTGCCATAGCAGCACACAACTTGAATAAAATCCTGCCACAATGATTGCTAAGTTTTAGATGCCGAAAGAGGGTTCCTCAACACATCTTTGCATTCTAGAAATTTTGGTTGTACCTTTTGGCTTTTACAGATCTTACAATCAGCTCAATGGCATTTTATAACAGTGAATGGTCTAAATCCCCCTCCTAATTAAGCTACAAAGTGAAGCAAGACAGGGATGCTTTTTGATTATGCTCAGTAAACACACTTTGAAAAGTGGTTTACCTGTTCCAGCGTAATGTTAACCTAGAGTTGCCTCACTGAAGCTATTAAATCTCTAGCTTCATATGGTTTCTGGTTTGCCTCGCCTCCCATTAACCATATATTGTCATGTAGTCAATACAACACACAATAGGGAATATTACATGGGGAAGGGTAGAGTGACTATCCGACTTAATCTTATTTAACCGAATTTACAAAAGGCACACAAACTAAATAGTTTCTCTTGTTAGTCAACGTACATTGCCATTTTGTGGGTTAGAGCAGGTACCCATTGTTGTACTAATCCTCAACATTAATGGCAACAGTGGTTGATTTGTAAGATTGAATTAAAACTATAGCGAAACGGGACTCTGCGCTAAAAGCGCCTCCTCAAAGTCTCCAACTCTCGCACAACCCCGCCTCACACACTCTCTCTGTTGTGTCCCCCGGGGTCAGTCCTAGGTCCACTACCCTTCTCTATACTAACTCTCGTGGTACTGTTGTCAGCTAATAGCATCAGAAGTTTTTTCAATACCTCATGTATGCTGACGAACTGTCCCAACGGCCCAGACATAAACTCTACAGCTTTCCCAGTTCCAGACTGTCTATCTGTCCATATCCTTCTTCTTCACCTGCACCGTCTCCTAAAACTTAGACGTAGAGAAAACTGAATTCATTCAACTTCCACCATCCCAACTCTATCCTTCCACCTGATCTCTCTATCAAAAGTCAACATCTCCAACACTCTCCACACCTGTCCCCCAGTCCACTGCCTTGGGATAACCCTTGACATCGCGTTTGTCCTTGAAACCAAACTTCCAAATCCTTACCTCTTCCTGCCACTTTCCACTTGAAAAATATCTCTTGAAATTCCTAACTCTGATACAACAAAAATACTGGTCCATGGCCTTGTCCATCTCCGCCTGACTACTGCAACATCCTTCTCTGGCGGCCTCCCATCTCAGCACCTTGCTGGCTCCCTTCAAACTATCCTCAACTCTGCTGCCTTATTGATCTTTCCTTTCTTGATACACTCCCCTGCCTCTCTCCCCTCTGCCAATCCCTTCACTACGCTGCCATGCCCAGAGAATTAATTTCAAGTTACTAACAATGGCCTACAACGCTGTCCATAACCTCTAGCCTCCATACATCTCTGTCTTAATCTCCAGATATCTCCCCTCCATACCTCTCTGCCTTAATCTCTCAAATATCTCCGCTCACGCAACCTTCGCTCCTCACAGGACCTTCTCCTCTTCTTCACCCTCTTTTCAAGCATCCTCACACAAACCATCCCCAAGATTTCTCTCGTGCCTCACCCACACTCTGGAACTCACTACTCTCCAAACACAAAGATAGACTCTACTCTGCTCACACTCCAGCTTCAAAAACAACTTGAAACCATCACTTCATGAGCCAATAACCAACAATAACTCCTCCATCACTACAACTACTGCAAACCATATGCCCACAACCTCTCTTCCTCCTGCCTTCCCTTTAAGATTGTAAGCCCTCACGGCAGGGCCCCTCTCTACCAGTTGTTAGTCATCTCTTGTCACCATTGAGTACTTGTGTGACGTATGTTATGTAACGTACCTCCCCTCAAAGACAGCGCCCTGTAACCAATGGTGCTCTAAAATAAAAATAATCATATTACACATAAAGGAGAATACTGTCTCCACCACTGACTGTGCAGTTGATTTGAATCTGTTTTAAGACCCAGAAGCTTCTACAATAGCAAAGTCCGCTATCAATGACTGCCCTGGCATGGGGAACGACTGATCTTTTTAGAATGTAATGTCTGTATGGAAAAAAGAATAATGAATTTTATAGCTTGAGATACGGTGCGGCTGAGAACGGCACTAACAGCTTTGTGGTGATGCTGCACAAAGTTAGTGTATCAGGGCACGAGACCTTTTTTAGATCCACCAGCACCCTCTATCGGTGGTGATATCCGACTACAACCATATAAGGCTATATTCCACACGCAGTTATTTTGATCTATTTATTATGTAGATTAGGGTAATAATAAGGATGGACAATTTAGTAATCAAGGTGATTTGTTTTTTTTTTTTATCCGCTCCCAGTTTTTGTGTTCAAAAATAATATAAAAAAGTGCATGAATAATACAACCGTATACTTGGTACCAAAGCCATGACAGCCTTCATATATGAACATCCTACTCCCTGTACTGGAGAGGCATGTACAGTCAGGGATGGGAGTCAAACCAACCCACCTAATAACAGTGATCAACAGACCCTTATAATTCTCCCACGGCATTTGCAGGATTCAGTAGTGATAGGCCAACGCGAAACAGGACTCTGAAAGATGCAGAACCTCAAAACAGAAGTGCATCGCATCACAAATCTATTGGTTCCTTGCTCAGATGGCCTACTGTTAAAATGTCATCTGTTGTGCCAGCCACAGCATATGGCTTTGGTCAATTTTTTTGGACTTCCTATACAGAAATGTTCTGAAAATATCAACATAACTTAAAGTAATAATTACCAAAGTAATAAAATCTGTTTTATTCTTGGCAGTGACTAGTACCATGAGACAGATTGAAAACATATGATATCGTCAGATTTAAAGCAATATGGTGGTATCACACAAGAATGTAAATGAAAGAGCATACTTAAATTTTAGAAATGAGTTTTTTATATGAGTATATCTCCAAACACAAGATAATACAAAATCAGATAAAAGCATGTCAATATAATAAAAACATACAATCATCAGAATAATTAAAACTAACACTGACCTCTTTGTTAATCCAAGATCAGAGAAAATAAAGAATAAGTAAACATTGCTATAAGAACATAAGGAGAAACCCATTTTCTACTTTAAATCCCTTTCCCCATGTATTTTCCCCCTCCCTTAAACTTACAATAACACGGGACAAACAACTTACTCTAATTGTGTAGTCAATGCTGCATGAAATTTGTGTCCATCTCACCATGTCTGAATCTAACTCCCTGTTAAAGGCAGTGAGCCTTAATTACTTTATTTACGAAACTAGGACTTTCAGATTATCCCAATTACACATGAGTTCTGTAAAATAAGACTCAGTCACTGCTTATGTAGGTTATCTCCATTAAACCTGAATAATATAATATGGTCCAGCTTAAAGGAGCATGTGACAAGAAGGCATGAAACCACATTTTAAATGTCCCTATACATTAACATCTAAACAACATGTAAACAATCTGAGCTCTCTGTCTCCAAGACTAAAGCACAAGTTGGGCGGGTAAGCGCGTCTGGCATCCCCTAGGTTGTGGGGGGTAAAAGCCCCCTCCTCTCCACTATAATTTATTGAGCCCAGTATCAGGATCCCTCCTCCAAAACTCTACGCTGATGACCAGGAGGTGAAATGAAAAAAATTTTTTTTTTATTGCGTTTTTTAATACCCCGGGCAGCAAAGAAGGTATTTTCCCCCAATCGAGAAAAAGTAAAAAGGCAACTTTTTACCCAGGCATAGCCTCACCCTTCCCCAATGATCTATCAACTGATTCTTTAAGCAGGTCCTATATTCTATTCACTACAGATTGTTGAGCAAAATAAAAGTCACATAAGGGGTGCAGAAAACACAATATCCCCCAGGAAGAACCCCTTTTCCCCGTGCAGAAACTGGAAAAATTTTTTCTCACAAACTGTCTTTAGACGCATCAAAGAAAATCACACAGGGGAGAAGCCATTTTCATGTTCAAATGGGGAAAAGTTTTCGTCAGAAATCAGGGCTTTTTTATCTAAAGTAACCACACAGGGGAGAACCTTTTCATGTTCAGAAAGTGGAAATGTTTTGTCGGAAAAATCTATCAACATGAAATTTCTCCACTGGGAGAAACTTTTTCATGTTCAGAATTGGAAAACATTTTTTGGGAAAAAATTACTGTAATTTTTTCATCATAAAAAATTCAACAGGGGGGAACCTTTTATGTGCAGATTGTGCAAATGTTTTACATGAAATCGCATCTTCTTCGACATGAAAGAACTCAAACATCTATTGTTGGCAGATACACCAACTACTGTAATGTAGTGTAGTGTTAATTTATGGAAGATGACACTGTGATGTTTGGCATACACTTGGCATGAGGGTAATGTGGATAAATGTAAATTTTACATCTGTAACGAATATCTGCAGCATCATATGTCATAGGAGAGAAAAACTGGTGCATGGCGGCCGCGCACCGCTGCCCCCTGCGCCGTTTCCCTGCCTGCCAGGCCGCGGCGAGGCCACTCGGTCACCCGCCCACCCTCCCGTCCTCCACGCTGGCTCGCTTACCCTGCCCCCCACACGGTGAACGCGCTCCTGTACTGTCCCGGCCGTCCGTGCGCAGGCGCAGATCGGCTGTTTAAATTAAAGGCCAGTGGTCCCGGTTAATTGCTTATTGCCGCGCTGGTCCTATATAATGCTCCCGCCGCCCGGCACCTGTTGCCAGATTGTTGGTGTCTTTGAGGAGTTTGGAGTTCCCCTTGAGTCTATTGGCTATCCGTGTACCAGTCCGATCCGCTACGTTCCCTGACCTGCCTGTTTTGCCGCCTCCCTGACCGTCTGTCCGTCTCTACCACAGAACCTCTCCCGCCTGCCCTGACTTCTGCCTGTTTCCTGACTACGCCTTTGGATTACGATTCTGTACCACCAGTACCGTCTCCCGGCCCAGCCACAGCAAGCAGGTCACGTCAGGGGTAACGACCTGGTAAGCCCTCCACGCCCGCAGCAAGTCCATCCCGCATTGCGGCGGGCCTCTGGTGAAAACCGGTGGGCTACTTAGAACCCCCCCCCCTCCGTCCCTGGCGTGGCGTAATCTACCATCGCTTGCGGTGGTCCAAGCGGATCCACCGAACCGTTACAGTACAATCTGGCCATGGATTCCGCCAGGGTACCTCTGCCCAACTCCGGACTTCCGACGGCCCGGCACCCAGCAGAGTCAGCCGCATCGACCAGCTCGCAGCCAAGAAGCAGAACCTTGCGGCTCGCCTACCTTCCCGCCCCCCCCTTGCGGCCGCTGCCGTCCCACCTGCAACCAGTTGGCCCTGAGCCTCAGCTCCTCCGCCTGGCACCGAGGGGACCCATTCTCTGCCTTGCCGCTCCCGCTCCGCTAGATGAGACCCCAATAAGTGCAAGAGGTTTCATCATCCCCCCCCCCCAGTGTTCTATACACATCGAATGCTGGGACAAATCAATGTTCCCACTGCGCGGGCTAAAGTCGCCATCAGTATTAGCCTCCTAATTGGCGAAGCTACCTGGGCATGGCCACTCACCACCGCTGATGGACCGAGAGAAACCCGAGACAACGCTAACTTGCAACCTTCCTCCCAGGGGTCCGGACTGTCTTTGAGGAACCCGTTCCGCACCTCCTCAGCATGCCGCAGCACTGCTCCCGCCTCCGACAGGGCGACTCCACTGTGGGAACATCTACTCTGTGCAGTTCGCACCCTAGCCTTGGGAACTAGCCTGGAACAACGAGGCGGCTGGTGGCTACTTTCTGCAAGGCCTTTCGGGACTCGTATAAGGACGAGCTCGCGGTCGCGTCCTGCCTACCTCCTTGGACAACTGAGTCGTAGCCACACCTGGATTTCGATATCCTTTTGCCGAGAGACAACAGAGCACCCGCCTCCAACGCGAGTCCACCCAACCACACCGCTACCTCGCTTAGCTCCGTCTTCCAACGCCCTCCACTTCCTCCGCCAACGTTCTTGTAGAACGAACTCATGCAGGTGGAAAGGGCACATCTGGACCCAGGAGGAACGCTCGCAGCGACGTCTCACAGTTGAGCTTCACTGCGGCGGTTCCGTCACTCAATTGGAGACGTCCCGGTGCAACCCGGGAAACTTCGCACCTAGGGCACGTAAGAGGCAACCCTAGTGCATGCGACCTCTCCCCGTCTGACCCCTTTCGCTTCGTTCGAACCTCGCCGGACATCAACCTTCCAACTCACCGCCTTCTCCTGTACACGGGGTCCGCCGTAACGTTCATTAGCCATGCACTGGGTCCTCATAACCGGCATCCAGTGACCTCCCTGCAGAAACCCTGTTTTCGTGTCCTCCAGCAGTGCGAATGCCCAATGATGCCATTCGGTTCTTGCACTGCCCCTCGCTGCAGATTGGGGCGTTACATCAGGAATCGTAGGAAGTTCTTCGTGACTGACCGCGATCCTCTTCTGAGATCCTTCCTGGGCCTCCCCTGTTGCAAGAGCATTGCTCCGACCCTGAATTGGAACACAGCAGATTCTTCGTTGGGTCCGCCTTCACTCCAACACATGCCCTTCTGGGCCAGTCCGCCCGTCCTTCAGAATTGCCGTTACCAAACCTACGAAGTCCTCTGCCAGTCTGCCTGCTCCTTACATACTATGCTGATGTTTTCTCCGAAAAACAGGCCCCCAAATCCTTGCTCCGCACCGGCCCTATCGATTGCCCTATTGAATCTCAGCCTGGTACGTACACTCCTCCTCGAGGCAGAGTTTACCCCTTTCCGTCCCCGGAAACAATGCAATGACCAACGTATAATCCAAGAGAACCTACGCAATGCTGTCATACGTAAGGCGTCATCACCTGCGGAGCCATTCCTTCGCTCAGAAAAAAATGGACCCGTCGGCCTGGAATCGATTACCTGCCTGGAACAAAGAATACATCAAGAATCGTACTCCCTGCCTTTGATCTCCGAGCTTTTTGGACCGCTCTAATGCGCAAAACTCTTTTCTAAATGGGATCTCGAGAGCCTACACTATGATTCGCATACGAGAGGTGACGAGTGAAAACAAGCCTTCAACACCCGTGATGGCCATTCAATATCTGTCATGCCATTGTCTCGGTAACGCTCCGATGTTTCCAAAACTTTGTGAATGAGATCGCCGGGACCGTTTATACGTTTTGTGTATTTCGTTCTGGATGACATTCTCATCATTCTCCAACTCTTGCAAGACCCACCGTCACCACTCCCGCCAGGGTGCTCAGACCGTCTCCGAGTCACCAACTTTCAATCCAAGGCTAGGAGAAGTGTCTTTTGAATGCACCTCACTGCCCTAGTTTAGGTACATCGTGTCAGATCAAGGCTACAGATCACCCCACAACTCTCAGCATCCTGCAATGGCCTCGTCCAGTGGGCCTTCGGCCATTCAGCGTTGTTTGATAGGCTTTGCCCACTATTATACAATTTATTCCACCAGTGTCTCAATCCTCTGGTGGTCCCCTTGGTTCACTCACCAAGAAGGTGCCGCCCCCCAACTCCGGCCTCCCCGAGCTCTAGAAGCGTTCAAACGTCCTGAAATTCCGCAGTCCGCTTCCGCTCCTGTTCTCATCCTCGTCGAACCCTCAGCGCCCGTTTTTGTCTCCCTAAAGTCACCCTCCTCAGTGGCCCGGTTGCCGATCATTACTCTTCAAAAACCCGCCTCGGAAAAGGTTTGCGAACTTGTGGGTTCTTCTCAAGACCTTCACCCACTGAGCGCAACTACACCCATTGGGGACCGGGAAACTCCTTGCTATAAAATTTGGCCCTAGAAAATGGCTCACCTTGTCTTAGAAGGTGCTCTCAACCCCATCGGAAATAAACACGGATCAAAAGAACCTTCTCTATCTGCAAAGCTCCCAGCCCTTGAATCCACGACAACCATGGCGCTTTCCACGCTCTTTTTAAATTTCTTCCTACACTTCCGACCGACGAAAAAAAAAACGTGCAGGCAAACGCTCCTCCAATCCACTGAACGGTGGCTGGAGACACCCCATCACACATTATTTATTCCTCCCGGAACGGCTTCTTGCTGCGCACCTGCTGAACCCTTCTAACAGGTACCCCCCGGGAAACGCATACTCCGTCCTGCGTTGCGCTCAGGAATCCTTAAAGGGACATTCTTCGCACTGCGGGCCATCCTGGGATGTCACAAGTCCGGCACAACTCATCTCCAGATACTACTGGTGGCCCACATCTCATGGCAAGTCGTTCGGGACTTTGTCTCTGCCTGTGCTCTTTGCTCGTAACAAGGTCCCTCGCCCTAACCCGCGTGTCTACTTCAGCCTCTCCCTGTGCCGTAAACCGTGGAAACCCCATATTGCTATGGACTTTGTCACTCGACCTGCCGCCTCTCCGAAACACGGTCATCTTGGTGGTGGTTGAACAGTTTTCCAAAATGGCGCCTATTTGTGCCCTTGCCCGGTTAACCCTCGTCACCACCAGCAAGCCCAGCTCTTACTTCCACCAATCTTTCGATGTTACAATGGGCTCCCCTCGCACATCACCTCTATAGGGAGTCCCCAGTGGTTGTGTCTAAGTTCTGCGGGCTCTGTGTACCATTACGGGTCCAGCTACTTTTCATCTTCGTACCACCCTCAGACAACGGCTAGGTGGAGAGGTCAACCCAAATCTTAGCGTCTTATCTCGACATTTTGTCTGGCCCCGGCAAGATTAATTGGCTGACCTCTCCCCTGGGCGGAATTCTCTTACAAAATTTCCTAGACTCGGAGTCTCTAAAGCCGCCCCCTGTTTTTATGTGTTTTTTTGTTACATCCCCCCTCGCCTCTCCCCCTAGCCCGTTTTCGGGTCACTCCTGCCGTGGATGCCAAGTACGAGACTCAAGTCCCGTGCAGTCACTTCGATCAGGCCCCTGCTTCAGCTTCCTCTGCGTACTAAAGTTTCAAAGGGCCGATAGTACCGAGACTCCCTCCTGTGTTTAAGCCTGGTGAGAGGTTTGGCTATCGGCCTAGATACATTCGTTTAAGGTTCCACTACAATTGCCCTAAATTTTGTGGGCCCGTTTGTGGTACTGCTCAGCTTAACCCGGTGTCCTACAAGCTTCCGATTGCCTCCCCTCTGCGTCCCACCGCCTTCCCATGTCCTCGCTCCTCAAGCCTGTGGTGCTGAATTGCTTCTCCCGTAATCTTCTCGCCTTCCTCGCGGTCGCCGAATCGGATGACATCTTTGGATAGTCAGAGGTGCTGAGCACAGAAGACAGTGGAGGGGAAGCGGTTCTTTCTCATCGACTGAAGGGGTCGACCAAGGAGCGTTCGTGGGAGCCGGAGGCATGCTTCACCAATCTCCTTGCTATGTTAAAAAAAAAAGAGGGGGAGACCTAAAGGGGGGTACTGTCATGGGGGCGGCCGCGGCACCGCTGCCCCCGAGCCGTTTCCCTCTGCCAGGCCGCGGCGCGGGCATATCGCGGTCACCCGCGGCCGACCCTCAGTCCCCCCACCTGGCTCCTTACCGGGCCACCCCTGCGTGCCGGTGAACGGCGCCTCCTTCTTTCCCGGCCGTCGTGCGCCATCGCGCGCCCCCTAGGGCAGCGCTGCGCGACGCTGGTATTAAAATTTAAAGGGCCAGTGTCCCGTAATGGGCTTTATTGCCGGGCGCTGGTCCCTATATAATGTATCCGCCCCCCCCACCTGTTGCCAGATTGTTGGTGTCTTAGTGAGAGTTTGGAGATGTCCTTGTCCGTATGCGTATGCCTTAGTAACCAGCGTCCCGACGTCCGTGACCTTCCTTTTTGCCGCCTGCCTGACCGTCTTTCCTCTCTGACCACGAACCTCTGCCCCCTGCCCTGACCTTCTGCCTGTTCCTGACTACGCCTTTGGATTACGATTCTGTAACCACGCAGTACCCCCGGCCGCCACCGCAAGTCAGGGGTAACGACCTGTAGCCTCACGCCGCACAAGTCCATCCCGCTTTGCGGCGGCTCTGGTGAAAACCCGGGGGCTACTTAGACTCCGTTCCCTGGCGTGGCTTAACTACCATCGCTTGCGGTGGTCCAGCGGATCCACCGAACCGTTACACTGGGAGAATCGCTTATTGAGAAAGATCTGGGCATTCCTGTAGATCATAGACTACAGAACAGCATGCAGTGTCAATCAACTGCCTTTAAGGCCATCAGAATATTGACGTGTAGTAAAAGAGGCATGGACTCGCGAGCAAGGATGTAATATACTGTTGTATAAAGCATTGGTGTGGCCTCACTTGGAATATGCTGTTCAGTTCTGGGCTCCAGTTTATAGAAAAGATGTAATGGAGCTAGACAGAGTGCAAAGACGATTTTCTTTTGTTTGTTTAGCTGTATTTTTATTGAAGTATTTAAGTATACAGTGCAATAAAATTAGCTGACATAAACAACTGTGGTATAAGTCATACAACATTTTTTGTGTGCAAAGTATATAAACTGTGTATAATATCTTATCACAAAAATAAACAAATAAACTGCACTTTTTCATCAAATACCAGACTCACACTTAACAAGACACAGCAGGAGGGTAGGAGGGGTGGGGGATAGAGCACCCTGTTATATCTGTTCAGCACAAAAAAACAGTAATAAGACGAAAAGTGAGAGTCCGCAACTCATAGGCCTCTGGCAATCAAATATGTATCCCACTGATACCAAATACTAATGAAATTTGCTCTAAGGTATTGTTCAAGGGTGCGGGCAGAATTTCAGCCATCTAAATATCCTTTGTTCGTTGTATTACATCATACATTGAGGGGGCACGACGCTTCCAGTTAAAAGTGAGATCAGACACCTAGCAGCGGTAAGGATGCGAAGGGCCATTTTCAACGTCTGTTTCTTGACTGGGGTTGTAGTCAAGTTAAGTAAAAAGAACAAAGGATCTGGAGGTGCTCTCAGCCCTGTGCCCATCCTTAATTAGCAGTTTTGACCTTCCTTCAGAAAACTCCGAATCCTAGGACATTCCCAAAAGATATGAAAACTATTCCCTATATCACATCTCCAACAGCTCTCTGGGATCATTGGGGTAAGTTTGTGTATAAGGGCCGGCGTGTGATACCACATCATCAAGATTTTATATTTATTTTCTTTGTACAAATTACAAAGAGAGGTGTGAGACGCCCTCTGCCATATGGTTCGCCATTCTTCCATAGAAATATCCCTTTGCACAAAATGTTCCCATTTAGACATGTAGGGGTGTTTTACTGGATTGTCAGGGAAGGGGTTAGATAAGATAGAATAAATATCCGAAATGAAACCTCTTGTTGAAAGGGAAGTTTTGCAGATTTAATTCAAACCTCGTGGGAGGGGAGACTGTAGTAGAACCCAAAATTTTAATAAAGAAACGTGTAATCTGCAAATATGAACCTAATAGATGTTGGCAAAAAAAATCCTGGAAATTTCAAAGGTCTCAAAAGGTCAAATACGTCTTTCAGATAGGTCTACTAAATTAGCAAAATTGAAAAGTTTATCACACCAGACCTTTATCGCCCAATTTTCAATCCCACCTGGGAAGGAGGGGTTGAATAAAAACGATGTCCGGACGGAGGAAGGTGAACATGGGTTAAAAATTCTTCCACACCTTTTCCATATGGCCCAAGTTAGGATGATGGGTCCTAATAAATTGCCACCCACTGCCACCCACTGCCACCGAGGAGGTAGCCCACAGCAATGAGTTGTGATGGATCGGGGCCAACCACAATTTTTCAAGCTCTGCCAATCTAGAAAAGGCGTGCAAGAAGGACCATGCCGAATTGCGCCTCAGCTGGGCAGCCCAATAATACTTTATTAAGTCCTCCCTCCATATTTTTTGTTAAGAGCACTGACTTCCTAATGTGGTGTTTGTCAAATGCCCAGATAAATTTGAGTATGGAAATCTGAAGCGATTTAAGGTCTATTAAGGGGATTAGGATGGGAAGGGTCTCAAAAGGTCTAATATTTTACATGTTGAATTCTAATCTTTGCAGTAGAAAAAAATCCTTTAGGGCCACATGTATGAAAACTGTCTTGGTGTAAGACTTTCTTAGTAGCCCATAGCAACCAATCAGAGCGCCTGTTTCATTTCATATAGAGCTCTGAAAAAATTAAACGGGTGCTCTGATTGGTTGCTATGGGCTACAAAGAAATTCTTAGACCAAGACAGTTTTCATACATGTCCCCCTTAATGTCCAGCCAAGTTTTTCCATTATTTTTGTCCCATAATTTGAGGATATATATGACTTTTTTTTGTGTCTAGAATAAATATATAAATTTTCTGCCTTTCTTGCTGAACTCTTTTACATCATTCACACCAAATAACTAGATACAGGTTTCACATTAAACAATATGTTAAATAAATTCTACAGGTTTGTGTAATCTTTGTACAAATTCTATTTTATATGAAACACTTCTTTGTTTTATTGTTTGCTATTTTTAATATATTTTTTTCTCTGCTTCTCCTAAGAGATAAATATTTTTAAACTTTGACATACATTTATAATGTACATGCATAATACCGTATGGTAACACATTACATATAGCGTATGGACACAGGCTGCTGTTGGGGTAACACACAGTGCACTCTCACAGCATGCTCACTAGATCTAGAGTAAAGTAGCCCCAGGGCAGTCTGCAAAGACTAGGCTACATTGGGCACACGGGAAACCTGAGCTGTGGCAATCAAAGGGTGGGGATTGGAGGAAGCCTCTGATCCCTGCTGTGCTTAGAGGCTGGTCTAGTCACTGCAGGTGTATTTCATAGGTGCAAAAACCACCTTTTATTATCCGTACATAATTTAATTAGGTTTTTTTATCACTTTGGCGCAGGCCATTTTTGTTCAAAGACCCATCTTGTATTTAAATTTGAATACAGAAATTTTGTAGTTACTGTTGGTGTATTTCATTGGTGGAAAAACCACCGTTTGTTATCCGTATAACTTTTAAATAGCTGTATTGCACCTGGTACGGCCCTAGTTTTTTTTCAAATAGCCATGTACGAAACTTCTGATAGAAAATTTTAGCAAACTGTTCTCGTTTGTCATTGCTGCAAAAAACGCAATTTCTCATTTGTGTAACTTCTGAATAGTTTTATTGCGCTCGTTGAATCTCAGCTTGGTGTAGATAGCGCACTTGTATGATATTTCATTGAAAACTATCAATTCCTAGTCCTACTGGGCAGTTGTAAATCCCTGGAACTGAAGGAAGAACACTGTTGATTTTGTCTTACGGTTCTTCCACCAGACCGCCCTTTCACAGGTATTCCCCTAGAAACCTTTCAGTTTCTAATCCTAGTTGGCGTAGGAAATTAGAGAGATTTAAGAATAGCTGTGATTTGCCGTCTTTTAATAAGAGACTTTCAAAAACTCTTCCATACCTTCTTAAATTTTTATCTTTCTGAACATGGAGCGAAATGCAGGTGGTAAGCGTGCAAAAAGGGGGGTAGGACAATGAGGTAGAGA
>JAODAL010069280.1:0-16423 GCA_025379985.1 Phyllomedusa bahiana | reverse complement strand
CTGGACGCCCTGGACACAAGGATGCCATATACCTCCTCATGCCCCTTATAAAGTCAATGTTGCTACTTGATGAGCCCCTTTTTATTCTATAGTTAGTTCTATCTGTAGATACCAATATTAATAGTAAATCTAATGTCTTACATCAATACAGTCATATTCATCAGTTCTCCTACCACATAAAACTAGGTCTCTTGCAGGCCACGTTTAGGTTGCTTGAAAGGGAGAGCAAAATGGAAAAAAATAATTGCCAAAAAAACCGATTATCAGGGAGTTAATATAAAGATATGGGCTCACGCTTAGCATTGCTTCCCTATAATCACTATACGAAAAAATCTCTTCACTTACAGAAAATATGGGAGATATTCTATAATTACCGTTTTGGTGGCCTGGGCCATTTTACTTCCATGACAGTCTAATGAGAAGAAAGGGACAGATATTGCATTACAGAATATAGAAATTCTTACTAACATGTATTATACATACACTGTGGTTGCAATATTTATGGTATACAATCAGGGCTTGGGTTTTATAATGCTTTATTCACACTTTAGGCCTTGGAGGCTTTGATCCATTGCTGGAATATGGGATTGAGAGGATAAACACTAAAGATCATCCAATGTTCTTAATTTCTTGACTAATTAGAAAATACTTAACAGTGGTAAACATAATGAAATTCCCGGAAATATTTATCTCTTTAACATCCTCCTGATCTAAGCTCTTCCTTCTTCGACTCCTCCCTCCTCCGATGTTCCTTTCCTTTTTCTCCGCTTCTTTCCATCTCTTTATTTTCCTCTCTATTGGGCATAAATCATAACATGTCCATCTACCAATAAAATTCATCATTTCAAAGTAATGGGAACATATACTATGAAGAGAGAGCTTTTAGTAAGTGAGAGAGGTGGATCTAACAATCACCAAGGGTTCTGGGCCAAATGGTCTCCAACAGTATATTCTGGCTCTGTTCTCGTTATAAACTTACTTGGTCGCATGATCATGGTGGTGTCCATCTCTCGTTCTTCTCCTACTATATATATAGTTCTGTTACCTGGAATTACTCTACAAAAGATGCCCCATACACCCCTCACACCAGCCTATAAAGTACGATATACTACATGTGTTCCCTATTATAGTTGGTTTATCTGTAGCCAACAGTAATAATTGTATACCTATATGGGCTAAATTAATACAGTTACAATGTATCTGTATCCCCCCCCTCATCCCATGACATAATGGACACCAACAACAACCAAGGGTCTCCTATTGACTACAATGGGGTCCCCATCGGGTTTCTGTTTCCGTTTTCTTAAGGAAAGCTATAGCGTGCTGCTGCCGCTACCTTTTCATTATTTCCTGCTGGAATCTGTGGACAGGGCTCCAAACAGAACCTTACCGATATTACGAACCGACCTCTGTGCCATATTATAGGCTAATAAGTCTTGATTATGATGGAGTTAGTATAAACTACTGGATCACAGTGAAGACTAATTCACTATCCCCGTACAGTTAAAATCATATATCATAACATATATCTGAAATAAGGTGCTATTCTATAATCACCCACTACCTCTGGAGCCCACACATATCTCCAGAATGGGCACCTAAAACTCCCTGTTATGAGCAGAGAAGTGGCTGCAGATGCGGGGTCACTCTCCGTTCATTTCAATGGGAGTTCCGAGTACAGGTGAGCGGTTGCATTCAGTGATACTTGGACATCCTATTGAAATGAATGGAGTATGACTGCGCTAGCATGGCCACTTCACCATTCAGACTGAGGTTTTTCAGGGGCCCTTTCTGGAGATAGGTGCGGGTCCCAGAGGTAGGATCCAAACTCTTCTGTGATTGGTGACATATCCTATTGGTATGTCATCAATGTCTGTGATGGGACAACCCTTGAAGACCAAAAATGTTAAATTATTAAGGCTTTTACTAAACTCACAACTTGGAATTAATCTATTTTTTTTCTTTTATTTTTTTTTTTTTTTTTTCTTTGTTTTTTTTACTCTCGTAATACTACAAGACTGAATGTAATACCGTAACTACATAGATAATATAGGTGCTATTCTATACTTACCGTTTTAGTGGCCTGGGGGCCAATGATATGTCTCTCATCCGCCTGATGAGGATATATCAGGATATTGTTATCCGAATATAGAAATTCTTACTAACAGAAATGATAAATCTATCGTCATATATCATATGGGGTTATCAGACAATAATCTTAATACTGAATAATAATATACATACAAGTAACCCGTGAATAGCTCCATTTCATATTTTTTTTCCATTTCCTCCTCCTCCGCTTTAGCTTGTTGCTTCCGAAGTTCCTCCTCCTCATCTTTCTTTTCCTTATTATACTTCTGATGTTCCTCCTCCTGATCTTTCTCTTCCTTCTTATCCTTCTGATGTTCCTCCTCCTGATCTTTCTCTTCCTCCTTCTCCTCCTCCTGATGTTTCCCATTCTCAATTTTTTCCTCCACTTCCTCCGTCTCTCCTTCTTCCTCTCTATTGGACATAAAACATAACATGTCTCATATACCAATACATTAAAATATTCAAAGTAATGGAGACATAAATTATTAGTAAGTGAGAAAGGTGGCTCTAACATCACCAAGGGTTCTGGGCCAATGGGCTCCAGCAGTATAATCCTGGCCCTGTTCTTGGTTTAAACTTACATTGTCTCCATCAGCCAAGGTGGTGTCCATCGTCTTGTTCTTCTCCTACAATATAAATAGTTCTGTTACCTGGAATTCCTCTACACAAGATGCCCCATATACCCCCTCACACCAGCTCTATAAAGTACGATATACTACATGGCTGGCCCCTTCTTATAGTAGTTATATCTGTAGCCAACAGCAATAATTGTATATCTGTAATGGCTGCATAATCAGTTACAATTTATCTGTACCTCCTCCCCCCCTCCTATTACATAATGGACATCAACAGCAACCAAGGGGTCCCCTATTGATTACAATGGGATCCCCATCGGGTTTCTGTTGTGATGTCCGTTTTCTTTAAGGAAGCAATAGCAGAGCATACTGCGCTACCTTTTCCGCTGTTTTGGCTGCAATCTGTGACAGAGGCTCCGAACAGAACCTCCAACCCAGATGTGAACCAGGACTAATTCACTTTCACCTTACAAGATAAAATCCCATATCATAACTCTACAGAAATACGGGTGCTATATATAATCACCCACTACCTCTGGAAACCACACATATTCAGAACGGCACCCACACCCCCCACCCCCCCCCCCCCCACCCCCCCCCCCACCCCCCCACCACCCCCCCCCCCCCCCCCCCCACCCCACCCCCCCCCCCCCCCCCCCCCCCCCCCCCAAACCCCCCCCGCCCACCCCCCCCCCCCCCCCCCCCCCACCCCACCCCCCCCCCCCCCACCCCCCCCCCCCCCCCCCCCCCCCCCCCCCCCCCCCCCCCCCCCCCCACCCCCCCCCCCCCACCCCCCACCCCCCCACCCCCCCCCTCCCCACCATACCCCCCCCACCCCCCCCCCCCCCCCCCCCCCCCACACCCCCCCACCCCACCCACCCCAAACACCCCCCACCCTTTTTTTTTTTTAATTTGAAACTCACTGTTTAAGAGCAGACAAGTGGCCACATGTGGGGTCACTCTCCATTCATTTCAATGGGAGTTCTGAGTACAGGTGAGCGGTTGCATTCGGCTGTACTTGGACCCCCTATTGAAATGAATGGAGTATGACTGCGCTAGCATGGCCACTTCTCCATTCAGAATGAGGAGCTTCGGGGGCCCATTCTGGAGATAGGTGCGGGTCCCAGAGGTAGGATCCACACTTATCTGAGACTGATGACATATCCTATTGATATGTCATCAATGTCTGTGATAGGACAAAAATTTAAGGCCATAAAATGTTAAATTATTAAGGACTTAAACTAAACTCCCACTTGGGGATTACTCCTCTCTAATCCTACAAGACAGAATGTAATACCTTAACTACATAGAAATATAGGTGCTATTCTATAATTACCGTTTTAGTGGCCTGGGCCAATATATGTCTCTCATCCGCCTGATGGAGAAAATAACAGATATTGCTTATACAGAGTATAGAAATTCTTATTAACAGAAATGATAAATCATATCATATCATCATATGGAATTATGAGACAGTGTTCTTAATACTTAATAATAATATACATACAAGTAACATGTGAATAGCTCCATTTCATATTTCTTTATCATAGCCGCCTCGTCCAGATATTTATCCTCTACTTCCTCCAGATGTTCATGTTCTACTTCCTCCACTTTATGCTCCTCCTCCTCCAGATGTTCCTCCTCTTTCTTCACCTCCTCCACCTGCTTCTCTTCTACTTCCTCCAGATGGTTACGTTTCACTTCTTCCTCCAAGTCTTCCTCCAGATGTTTATGCTCGGTATCCTCCTCCTCTTCTTCCTTCACCACCTCTCCTAGATGTTTACGCTCTCCCTCTCCCACCACCTCTTCTTCCTCCAGATGTTTACTCTCTGCTTCCTGCACCACCACTTCCTCTTCCAGATGTTTACTCTCTGCTTCCTGCACCACCACTTCCTCTTCCAGATGTTTACTCTCTCCTTCTTGCACCGCCACTTCCTCCTCCAGATGTTTCCGCTCTCCTTCCTTCACCACCTCTTCCTCCTCTTCAAGATGTTCATGCTCCACTTCCTCCTCATCCTCCAGATGTTTCCGCTCTACCTCCTCTTCTTCCTCCTCCTCCTCCAGATGTTTCCGCTCCACCTCCTCCTCCTCCTCCTCTTCCTCATCCTCCTCCAGATGTTTCTGCTCCACCTCCTCCTCCTCTTCCACATCCTCCTCCTCCAGATGTTTCCGCTCCACCTCCTCTTCTTCCTCCTCCTCCAGATGTTTCCGCTCCTCCTCCTCTTCCTCATCCTCCTCCTCCAGATGTTTCCGCTCCACCTCCTCCTCCTCTTCCTCCTCCTCCTCCTCCAGATGTTTCCGCTCCACCTCCTCCTCCTCTTCCTCATCCTCCTCCTCCAGATGTTTCCGCTCCACCTCCTCCTCTTCCTCCTCCTCCAGATGTTTCCGCTCCACCTCCTCCTCCTCAAGATGTTTCCACTCCACTTCCTCCTCCTCCTCTTCCTCATCCTCCTCCTCCAGATGTTTATAATCCACTATCGCCTTCTTTCCCCTCCTTTTAAAAGAAAATGTTAACAATTTACAATGAAGTTACTGAATCTAAATCTTAATGTACCAAACCCATTTCACCTTGTACCTACATCTCATTCCACCCATACCCAAATCCCTCTGTATCCATTTTCATTGCACTTTTATGTGCCCAGGTCAGACACACAGGGTACAAAACATTTATTATGGTAATTGCAGCAGAATTGTGCGCCATATTTGCTTAATTATGTTGTACATGCATCTATATGCATTTATTAGGTTGTTTAGACAGTGTCTTCAAGCTTTACACTGTCACAGTATGGAGACAGAATTGATCAATTTGTACCAAAATAGAGAGCATCTATAAAACTGGTGATCTTACCCAACCTTTTCTACCCACCAAGGACCTCTACTTAGCCCTAAACCATAAGTAAACCATTTGCTCAAACCCAATCTGTACCTGAACTTCCAAAAAACATTCATTCGAAATACTCTCCGGACTCTGCCAATCTCTCATCTCTGCGCCAAACCTTGAAGAAAAGAAAGATGAAACACAAGAAATTATCTTAAATATCTCTCTTGTATCAGAGCGAAGAATAAGATCCGGGGAAATGCTGAGACGCTATAGGATTATAACCCTTAAGGCGAATACATGAAAATTACTTAATGACCCGGCTAAAATTTTGTAGTTTTTGCCTTCCTTATGTTTAAAACTATAAATTTACCTTTTAAGTGAAGCAGTTGTAAGAGGACTTGTTTTATGCGGGAGAAGTTGTGTTTTTGGGGGCATAGTTTACAAATAAATTACTGCTGAATTTTGTAAAAAATTATTTTATTTTTTCTTTTTAATAATTTCACACTAAATAACCTGTTAGATGAATTATACCAGTTATTACGGTCGTGTAGATACCTAATATATGTAGGGATTTTTTTTTGTTTGTGTAATGTAAGCACAATAACTTTATTTTTTTCTACACTTTATAAGTTTTTCTTCTACTTTTTAAATCCCATTAAGGGCATGTTCACACGGCGTGTTGGGTTAGTGTGAACATACGTTCTTGGATGCATGTTTGGGTCTACCTAAACAAACCTAAACACGTATCTAACAATGAGCAGTGTGATTGAATTGATCCAATGTTAATACACGTCATCGCGTTCACACGAGTGATCGCCGATGCATCATTCAGATCCATTCCAAAATAACATGTCAATTTTTGGTCCCAAAGGCGCAGCAGGAGCCTTATTATAAACTATAGGGTGCGATCCTGCTGCATCCAAACACATAGCAGTATGTTGGATACATGTTGGATCCATTTAGGATCCGATCAATGCAGCATTCTTTGAATGCGATTTTTGAATCCAAAACGGATCCAAGAACACTGTGAGAACAAACCTAAGGGATAACTACATATCTTTTGCACTTAGTATTTTATCAGCATATTCATGTATTCTAATACATCCCCTTCTGTGTCAGTATGATAATGTGCCTTGACTGCACGCTTATTATATAGACAAGGAGACTTAGAGTAGCACCAGGGCTGACTGTTCTATCGTTCCCTGGGCTCCATCTGGTAACTGGGAATCCCGATCACCCGATGGAGCTGGGCAGTGCCCTTTTGTTATGCCGTGAATACGGACCACGACAATCAAAGGGTTATAGCGCAAAGATCGGAGGTTTCTCTGTTTCCAGCCTCTTAAGTGATGACATAGAAATGGAGCTGGTAACTACAGCTCTACTCCAAACGCAGCTGCGGCATCGGGAGCCACAAAACCCCTCTTTTTACAGCGACGTCTTTTGGTGTCGCTAAAGAGGGACGACCTGTATCGGCCGCCGTCAACAGGTGGTGGGCGGTTATTGATAATGGAGCCCAAGGGTGTACTTAGTTTCTACAACTTTCTTGCAACCCACAACTGAATGTACATGATGTCATGGTGGCTGGGCGGAGCTAGTCATCAGATCATATTATGACATCCGCATCTCATAGAGCCCAATGAATGTTGTTTAAAGGGGACCTGTCAGCTGTGATGTCACAACAAGTGGGCGGGGCTGGAATCCTGAACATCCGCTTACATCATAATCCTCTACGGAACCTTTAGAACCAGACAGGATTGTACAGAGAGGAGCCGTCCGCTCTCCTCTCCTGATTACCAGATATTTCCCATAGAATAACCAATGCAGGTGACTTTATTTGTAGGACTCTGCACTATGTGGTTCTTCAGTTATTTCTCCTGGAAATGTGTAAATACATTGACAACTGGGTGTTAATTTCATTCATTGCTAAGGTGTGTCCCAAAATATTCTAACACTGTGCTGATTGGACGTCAGATTGTGTAGGGATATATCCTATTGACAGAGAATGGTCACACCCAGTTGTCTGTTCATACATTTCCTGGAGGAATAACAGAGGAACGGCACAAACACAAGTCTAAGCTCTACGACCTCATTGACTCTAACAAAGTAATCAGTGATGATAGGAGAAAATACCTTGGTTGGATATTTTTATATGAGTGATTGAATGAATAATTAAGTGGACGGCTCTTCTATTGGATAGATACATGGGGAGACGTGTGTACGGGGCTGTGGCAGAAGTCTGGCGTCTTTTCAGTCTGAAAACTGGCACATCCCCGTTCGTTCTATTTTTAATCAGGTGCACGCCAATATCAGGAGCGTTACAGAGCGCCCGCGGCACTTTGTAATGCTCCTGAGATCGGGGGGTGTGCTGGAGGCATCACACTACAACCGTACAAAGCTGCATACCTATGACTTTATTACAGCAAATCCAGGTGCATTACTGCTGGAACAGGTAGAGCACTTAAAAAGTGGTTTACCTGAGCCAGAAGCTGAAGAGCGCTAAATCTATGACCGGCAGTAGAACAGGTTCATAAATTCAGGCGCTTTCTACGCTAAAAATGCGGGCAAGAAAAAATTATGTCTGAGCGACAAAGTACATACATATCGCCCATGGTTTGTTAGACAAACTGATAAAAAGGTAGATGGACAGGTAAGGAGATGGTTTGGTGATAGAGAGGTGATCAGGTAGAGGAATGAATGGACGGCGACTGATGGACTCAGATTATTACATAAAAGGAAGGTCCAACATTAAATAACTAAAGGAGATGAGGACAGAGAAGCCCGGACACAGGAAAAGGACACAGTATGAGCATAAGACACAGGGCACCTACCTGCCACCACTGACTGCAGACCCTCAAAGAATTCCCAGCTCTGCAGCTCCTTAAATAAGGTGTGTGATGTCATAAGAACTGGGCGGGGCTAGAACTCAGATCATATTGTGACATCAAGCAGTAATAACTTATGTTTGCAGAACGTGCTGTCCAGCTGTGATGTCATATAGATCTGGGGGGGCTGTAAAGCCGGATCATTCCATTCACTGATGTAACGGGATGAGGCTGGAATTTGTCTCCAGTACAAAGTGTTTTTCTGAGCCCCAGGAAGTGACGAGAATCATGTGGCCCATAGTTATAAGGGCTGAGATGGACATAAGGGGTTCACTCATTTTTCGGGGTTTTATCAGTATTAATATGAATGATGTTCTATAACACAACAGAAGATATAAGAAGGACTCTGCCAAAGGGAAATTTCGACCAAGATATGCAAAACATGTGGGACCATGTTTTGGACAAATGGGTATACAATCCTTGAGACCAGGCTGTTTCTGTAAACTCTATAGAATTCACAGAGGGAGGTTGTCAACCCTTTAGTGTCTGATCCATTTTTTGGTTCCTTGTTTCTGGGTTTTTTGTCTTCCTTTCAGTCTTCCAGGAGCCATAACAGTCAACATGGCCTTAATATATTGACTTTATTCTACAAGTTGATACGATTTTAGTGATATCAAATTTTATATAGTTTTACTACTTTTAAAAAAAAAAAAATTATCTTTTTTTTCAGTTCCATTGCCATTTTCTGACACCATTAAGCTTTTTGTTATTTTTCCTCCAGAAGAGTGAGGAATGGTTTATTTTTTGGGGAGCAAGGTCTTCTTTTTATTGGTACTTTATTTCCACCTATTTTTATGGGAAGCAAGATAACAAAAAACACAATTCTTTTAGATTTTCTTTTTCCAGTGCTCAATTTGCTGAATAAATATCATGATTTTGTTTTAAATCTGATTTGAATGACATGCTGGTTCCAGTTATATAAATGTTTTTTGTTTTTTTTAAAGTGCAAATGGAGAAAGTCTTTTTTTTCCAACGTTTTTAGTATTTTGTAATTTTTTTTTTCTTTTTTGCAATTGGTCTATTTTTTAGTCATTTTTAGTACTTCTAGGGGGGTCTTGAATTTGTGAACACTTTACTATTTTCTGCAGTTGGTGGCACCACCAAGGCAATATTAGTGATATTCCTGTGAGAGGGTTCCCGATCAAAGAGAAGCCCACTGATTCAGCACAAGATAGTAACTACTAATGTGCGAAGGGCCTAGATGTTTTAGCTATAAGGGGCCTATTTTCCGATGGCAGTCCTGACTCTGTACTGATGTAAACTAGCATATTCCATATGGTCACTATAGGTTGGAATCATTTTTAAGCGTCTTTTTTTTTCACACTTAGAGGCTTAGAAATGTAGTAGTTAATTCTCACATTTTCAAGGAAAATTTGCAAAATATACATTTTTTTTATAGACTAGTCCCGTTCTGACGTGGCTTTGAGGGGCCTGCATGTTAGATACCCCCATAAATGACAACCTTCTTAAGAAACAGACCTCTTAATCGTATTTACAACACTATTTTAGAATGTTTGTTAACCTCTTTTGGTATTGCACAGCACATTAAATCAAAGTGGAGGTGAAATTTCAAAATTTCACTTATTTTGCAGATTTTCAATATTTTATCCATTATTCACTGGAATACAGTAAATGTGACTAGGTAAATGCTACTCTAATATTCAATTACCCCAGGTCTGCCGTTTTTAGAGATAGGCTCATATGTGGCCCTAGTGCATTTTTGGCTAACATAGCCCCAGAATAGGAGGGAGCACCTACTATACTCTGGGGTCTCATTTTCAATACGATTTTATTTAGGCGCCATTTCAGTTTGGGGACACCCTAAGGTGCTTAAATTAATAAACACTCCTTATATAGGACCGCATATTGGGAAACTAAACCCCTTAGGGAATATTTCCAGGGGTGTTTGAGTTATAGTCCCACAGTAATTCACAATTTTTTTTTAGCATAGGCTGTGAAAATTAAAAAACATTTTTTCAATAATTGCAATTTTATATTAAATTGTGTCATTATACAAGGAATCCTGGAAAAAAGAACCTAAATTTGTTAAGCAATTTTCCAAGTTTGGCAAATTCCCTACATTTGGGTGTAATCTGCTGTTTGAGCGCTTAGACAGGGCGTATAAGGGAGGGAGCGCTATTTGGCTTTTGGATCGCAGACTTTGGTGGGGCCATGTCGCATTGCAAAGACCCCAAAGTAGCTGAAACAGGCGATACCTTCCTGAAGTCCGCCCCATTTTTAGATTCAACTCCCATCAGGGATCTTATTTTTTATAGGGTGTACTGTGCATTTTGGGATGCACAGGTGTTTCCATAGTTTTTTGTTAGGGCATTGGCAATGAAAATGGGGGGAAAACGCAGTTCGGTATTGTTTTTAGAGTTTCAATTTTTCAGCATTCGGCCGTGCAGTGTAAATGATGTGATAACTTTACTATGGAGGTCGGTACAGTTACAATGATATAGATTTTTATATAGGTTTTTCTGTTTATTACTTTTACACAGTAGAAAATTAAGTCTATAAAAAATTGCGTTTTTATGTTATCCTATTCTGACAGCCTTACTTTTTTATTTTGCTGTGTGCAGAGCTGTGTATGGCTTGTTTTTGCGGGATGTGTTGAAGTAGTTTATTGGTACCATTATGGGGTGCATTTGATTGCTTGTGCCTATGTTCGAGTGTTTTGAAACAAAATAACAGCAAATCTTGGTAGTGTTTTTTATTTTTATTTTTTTATAGACGGTCACTGTACAAGTTTATTTGACATGTAGCTTTAATCAGCAGGTCTATACGATTACACAGATACCAATTTGTATTATTTTTTTTATGTTTTACTGCTTTTTACAATAAAAAACTTTTATTCAACCAAGGAAAATCGTTTTTGCATCGCCATAGTCGAGAGCCATAACTTTTAAATTTTTCTGTGCTTGGAGCTGTGTAGGGACTTTGTTTTTTGAAGATGGAGTTGCAGTTTTTTTTTGTATAATTTTGGGGGGTCAGGCTTTTTGATCGCTTTTAAATCATTTTTTGAGGCCAGGTGTGAAGAAATACTGCAATCCTAGTACAGTGTTTTTTATTTTTATTTTTTTAACAGGGCTCACCAGCGTATCTGTGATAAGTTAGCTTTACTCTTTGGTCGCTACGATTTTGCGATACCCTATTTATATAGTTTTTTTTAAGCTGAAGCACTTTTATAAAAAAAAGAAAAGTGTTTTTATGTGTCGTAAAACAATATTTATGCATCGCTATCTTCTGAGGAGCTATACATTTTTATTTTTCCGTATACAGAGCTGGATGAGGACTTTTTTTTTTTTGCGGAATGACTGACATTTTAATTGGTACAACTTTGGCGTTTAGTGGTGTTTTTGATCGCTTTTTATTCCATTTTAGTGCTGCGGGATGATCAATATCTTATTATGTGATTGTTTTTTTGTTTTTTTTTTACGACGTTCACCTTACGGGTTAAATAACATGACAGATTTTTATGAGCAGGTCTGTTACGCACGCGGCGTTACAAAATATGGGTACTTTATTTATTTTTGATCATTTTTGGGCGATGGCGTTGTAAAGGGGAAAAGGGCGGTGTACGTGTTTTTTACTTTATTTTTTGTGTTTTGTTTTACATGTTTTTCACTTTTTTCTTCCTTTTTTTTCCCACTTTTTCACTTTATTTTTTTACTTTTCCCCATAGGGGATTTGATGAGAGATCTTTAGTCTCTCATTCAAATAGGAATCAGTGCATGAGGCTTGTGCTGTGCAATAGGTTCCTATGTACAACTGTCAGTCACGTGCCGGGTATGCCCTCAGGGCACGGCCCGGCGTCGTGACGTAGAGGACAACCCGGAAGGGCATTCTCTGCCCTCCGTGGTGTCTGTAGGGAGGAAGGTGCTGCACGGATCGCACGATCCGGTGCGCTGCTGCCGCCGACGAGACGCAGGGGGCTGTTTAAATCTCCTCCTGCCGTCTACCATTGTTATTGCGACCCGATTGTCGCGATAATTAAGGGTGTTTATCCGCCCCACCAGGAGCAGATAGGGGTCGGGAGGACGACGCTGAGGGATGTCAGCTGTAAATATTAACAGCTGACCACCCGCGCCGATCGCGCGACTCTGCTTTTGAGTTCGCGCGATCCTTAGGACGTATCCATACGTCCCAGGTGCGTGAACCCAAACACCTGGACGTTGGTACGGCCAAGGTCGTGTAGGGGTTAATGAGTCTTAAAACCGAAGGACATATAAAAATATTAAGAGCGAGTATTGGACAGAGGAGAGGGTGACAGCAGCCATCAGGGAACGACAACGGGATGTGGGACAAGAATTGGCATAATATGATTAGAAAAACAAAATACTTTTAAAAATCAATAACCACAAACATGATTTACAGTGCAAGTGCACCCAATAGATATAAATAGGGTTATTGGGCTTTTTAGCTTTCAATGATCAAAGGATTTATAAGCAAGTATTTGTTGAAATGTCCTCAAAGTTTTCATCGTGCAAATTGAAAAATCACGGGGGCCACATGTATGAATCCCCCGGGTCGGGGCGACCTTTCGCCAGTTTTCGGGGAATTCTGCGCCTGATTTATGTCGGGGCCGGGGCGGCTCATACTTTCAATGTAAAGTCCGGGCGGCCTGCCTGTGTTTTAGGGCGTGGGGTCCGGGGCATTTGGGCGCTGGCCTGGATTCGGGGGGAGGGGTAGTGCGGTCATAATGCGGGGAAAGCCCGCCGCCCTGGCCAATGGTTAGGCGCAGTGGGGGACCGGGGCGCAGTGCGGCGCTGCGCTTATTCGCCGCCGGGGTGCGCATCATACATGCGGCGAAAAGTTCCTGCCCCTCGCCGTGTGTGGGGGCACAGTGGGGGTGGGCGCAGTGCGGGATTTTAGGCCCCGTGCGGGGCTGGCCGAAAAACGTTCCGATGCGAGACGGTGGAAAAGCGAAAATCATTCCGATGTCGGTGCGGAGTATGAATCAAAAATGCCTTTAAAAAGGCGGAAAACATTTCAGGAAAAGAGCTGAAATTAAAAAATAAAAAATAATAAAAAAAAATATTTTCCCAAATACCCTAATTAAAGAATTAGGATTTTGGAAAATTTGCGGGAAATGTAATTAAATCGAAAACTTTCTGAATGGTCGGATAAACCAGCCAATCAAAATAGGAGCGCAGTAACCATTAAAAACTATGGGGAAGTTTAGACCAAACGAAAACCCGGGGGATAGTTCAAAATACAGAAAAATGCTGAAAAAAAGGATTGGTTAAACTACGGGGACTTGGTAGCTCAGCCAATCGAATAGGGCGACAGAGACCCATTCTGCCTATGGAGAATTATTGACCATTCAGAATAGGGGACAAAGGACCCATTCTAGTCTATGGAGAAGTTTAGCCCAATCGGGAATTGCACGGCGGGATAATTAAAAAATACAGTAAAAAGACAGAAAAGAGCTGATTGGCTGGGTAGCGCTCCGCTATCCAGCCAATCAGAGCGCGAGCTACTTCTCCAATTATAGTCTTGGAGAGATGGGCCTCTGAAATCTCGGCGCCGGGTGGGGCATGAAGTATTAATCAAAAAAATGTTTTTTATTAAATGTAAAACATTATAGATAAAGACCCGAACCCTTCTTTACAAATAAAGCAGTTAAGAACCGAAAAAACGCGTTTTTTCGCGGGGACCGGCGCTACATAGGGAATTGCAATAGAGAGAATCCCCGGGAAATACAGTAATTCAAATGTTTAAGCTATTCTCATTGGTGGGCAAAAAACAGCCAAACAGAATAGGAGGCGACAATGTCCATTATACCTATGGAGGAGAATTGGCCAAACAGAAAAGGAGCGACAATGTCCCTTTAAAATCCTAGGGAGAAAAATTGCCCAATCATTTTTCAAAGGCGGGACAGTTTCATAAATCAGTAAAAAATGCAAAAACCGAGCTGTTTGGGTTTTGAAGCGGCGGGGCTCGTCCAGCTTACCCAAAATCAGAGGCGAGCTACTTTCTCATAGAGTTTATGGAAAAGAAATTCTGAGCGCGCTCTGTGATTGGCTAAGTTAAAGAGGCGCCGTTATTTGGACCCAATTGGAGGGGAAAGCGACGCTCCTATGGGTTTTCTAAGGGAAAATCTGAAATAAAACTGTACATGGCCAAATCAAATTATAACACTACAGAAGTTGTCCCGATGTGTATATAAAATGAATAATAATATGGAGGAAACGAAAAAAATATTAAATCAATAAATCATGTTTATTTCTTTATTTTCGTTAGCCAAGGATAATTGTATGGTTTGGCAACAAAAAATAAAGAAATAAACATGATTTTATTGATTTAATATTTTTTTTTCGTTACCCATATTATTATTCATTTTATATACACATCGGGACACTTCTGTAGTGTTTTAATTTGATTTTCGGCCATGTACAGTTTTATTTCAGATTGCATTAGAAAACCATAGGAGCGTCGCTCGCTCTCCATTTGGTCCAAATAACGGGCCTTTTTAACTTAGCCAATCACAGAGCGCGCTCAGAATTTCTTTTCCCCATAGAAACTCTATGAGAAGAGCTCGCGCTCTGATTGGCTAAACTGGACGAGCCCCCGCCCCTTAACCAATCAGTGGTTCTGCATTTTTACTGTATTTTGAACTGTCCGCCCTTTTAATATGATTGGTCAATTTTTTTTCCCCTAGGATATAATGGGACATTGTCGCTCCTATTCTGATTGGTCAATTCTCCTCCATTAGGTTATAATGGGGACATTGTCGCCCTTTCTGATTGGTGTTTTTGCCGACCAATGGAATAGCTTAAACAATTTGAATTACTGTATTTCCGGCGATTCTCTCTATTGCAATTCCCCATGTAGCGCCGGGGCTCGGCAAAAAAAGGGTTTTTCGGGTTCTTAACTGTTTATTTGTAAAGAAGGGTTCGGCTCTTTATTGTAATGTTTTACATTTAATAAAAACTTTTTTTGATTAATACTTATGCGCACCGGGCGGCGAGATTTCAGAGCGCCATCTTTTCCCTAGACATATAATGGGAGAAGTAGCTCGGGTCTGATTGGTGGGATAGCCAAGCACGCTAGCTCAGCCATCAGCTATTTTCTGTCTTTTTACGTATTTTGAATTTTCCGCGTGCATCTGATTGGTCTAAACTTCTCCTAGATAGAATGGGTCTTTGTCACTTATTCTGAATGGTCAAAAATTCTCCATAGGCTAGAATGGGTCTCTGTCCTCCTATTCTGATTGGCTGAGCTAGCCAAGTCCCGGTAGCTTAACCAATCAGCTCTTTTCAGCATTTTTACTGTATTTTGAACTTTCCGCCGTGGATTTTGATTGGTCTAAACTTCCCATAGGTTTTAATGGTTCACTGTCGTCCCATTCTGATTGGCGGTTTATGCGACCAATCAGAATAGCTTTTGAATTTGAAAATTTCTGTATTTTCCCGGCAATTTCCAATATCCCAATTCTTGAATTGGATATTGGAAAGTGATTTTGTTTTATGTATTTTTTTATTTTTAAGGTTTCAGCTCTTTTCCTGAGAAAGTTTTCGCCTTTATAAAGGCGATTTTTGATTCATACTCCGCACCGACTTCTGGAATGATTTCTCGTGTTCCAGCCTGTTTTCGCATCGGAACTTTTTTTTCGGCGCAGCCCGCACGGGGCCTAAGTCCCGCACTGCGCCCATGTCCCGCACTGTGCCCCACCACACTGGCGAGGCGCAGGGAACTTTTCGCCGCATGTTTTGAGTGCGCTACCTCCGGCGGCGAATCATAGGCGCAGCGCCGACTGCGCCTCGGTCCCCGCACTGCGCCTAACCATTGGCCAGGTGCGGCGGACTTTTCCCCGCTGTATGACCGCACTACCTCCGGCGCCGGGAAACCTAGGCGCAGCGCGCACTGCGCCTCGGACCCACTGCGCCCAAAACACAGGCGAGGGCGCGGACTTTACATTGTATGTATGAGCGCGCCCCGGCACCGACATAAATCAGGCGCAGATTCCTCCGGAAAAACTGGCGGAAAGGTGCGCCCGACCGGGGGAATTCATACATGTGGCCCATGTGATTTTTTCTAATTTGAGATAT
>JAODAL010069279.1:0-16423 GCA_025379985.1 Phyllomedusa bahiana | reverse complement strand
TATAAAAATCTTGCAAAAAAAAAGTCATTTGAAATATGTGTCCATTAACAGTTCCTACCTTTTCCCTGAATTTTCCCCTCTTTATGGGCTGATAGCTCCTAGGTGTATAGGTATGCCTTTTGATCTCCCCTGAAGGCTGCCAGCCTATTGCTAAGCCGACTGGTGTCCTCAGGCAGGCAGTAAACCCACTAAACACCCCCTAAATTCAAAAATAAAACCCGAAAAAAACGGACTGAGGTAAGAGGAACAATGTAGTGAGACAACCCCTTTAAAGGACAAAGGGTACTAGAAGATCCTGGCCTTGTGAAATAGTGAATGGGACCCCTAAGTTCATGGGCCATTGAAAAGTTTGGGGCAGAGGGTTTTTTGGGGCCCCTCAGATCATGGTCCGTAGCGACTGAACCTCGCCCCCGATAGCTCGCCCCTGATTAAAGGGGAAGGAAAAAAAAGTGTTGTCAGAAACATATCCGCAGCTTAAACTCCTGCAGGAACAAAGGAGGAACATGCCAGATCCTTCTTTACCTAACACCATCTGTCAGGGAGGAATCCAGACACCTGTAAGCACATTTGGCATTCATGTGGCCAAAAACAGCAGGTTCGTCAACTCTAATGATGTGTATGGACCCTTGGTTATGGAAGACTGTAGCCTTAAAAGGGAAAAAAGGGGTTGACTGTGTCCCGCTATTTTAAAAATTTTCAATTTCAAGGATACTGCGTTTGTTGGGGTATGCTTAAAGTTTATTTTTTACAACAGGGGGATAGCCACAAATACTCTATAGCCCAATAACTTTAAAAGGGGTCTCCTACATTGATTCATCTTACCACCTGTTTTTTTGGGTTTATTTTGAATTCAGGGTGTTTACTAGGTCTACTAGGCTCTGAAGCCAGGACTGTACTATACAACCGGGGGCTGGCAGCCTATCGGGAAGGGGTTTTGAACAGGTCTGTAGCTATAGCGACCTGGGAGCTGACGCACCCCTTTCAAGGGGGGATATCTCAGAATGGTAGGAAACTTTTAATGGACTATATTGCCAAGTGACTTGTTTTTGCAAATTTTAACAAAAAAAAAACCTTTTGAGCCCCCCTTTTAAACCCTTTTAACGCCTTAGCGTATCCTTTTGCCCAGGTGTTTGGGGGTTCACGCACCGGGAGTATGGATCGTCCTGAGGATCGCGCGAACTCTAAAGCAGAGTTGCGGCGATCGGGCGGGGTGTCAGCTGATTTTCGCTGAATCCCGCAGCGTCCCCCGACCCCGGATGCCCCGGGGGGGGGGGCCCGGTTAACCCCCTTTTAATTTAACGCGCCCATCGGGTCGCAAAAATAAGGAGACGCAGGGGAGATGCTCCTCCTGCGTCTCTGTGGGGCGGCGCAGCGACGGATCGGGCGATCCTGCAGCTCCTGCCCCTCTGAAGCACCCGGGAAGGCGGGGAAATCCCTTTCCCGGGTTGTCTGTGGTCACGATGCCGGCCCCGTGCCCTGTGGGAGGCCCCGGCATGGACTGACAGTTGCATGGCCCCAGTGCACAGCAAAAAGCGTGCATTGATTCCTTTTGAATGAGGGTTTAAAAAAGACCCTCTTTAAAATCCCCTATGGGGAAAAGTAAATAAAAATGTGAAAAAGTGAAAAAAATAAAAAAAAAAGTGAAAAAAAGTAAACAAAAACACGAAAAAAAAAAAATAAAAAAAAAAACCCCCCTTTTTTTCCCCCTTACAACGGCAATGGGCCCAAAAAAAGATCAAAAAAAAATAAAGTACCCATTTTTTGGTATCCCGGCGTAACGACCTGCCTATAAATCTGTTTTGTTAATTAACCCGTAGGTAACGCCGTAAAAAAAAAAAAAAAACAATCACAAATTAAGATTATTGTTATCCCCCAGCAATAAAAGGGAATAAAAGCGATCAAAAACTCCTGAAACCCCAAAAATTTACCAATTAAAAGTCAGTTCATCCGCAAAAAAAAAGTCCTTATACAGCTCTGAACGGAAAAAAAAAAAAATGATAGCTCTCAAAAGTAGCGAGCATAAAATATTGTTTTACACACTAAAAACACTTTTCTTTTTTTTTTTTAAGTGCTTCAACATAAAAAAACTATTAAATGGGGTACGCCATAATCGTAGCGCCCCAAAGGTAAAGCTAACTTATCAGGATACTGCAGGTGAGCCCTGTTAAAAAAAAAAAAAAAAAACACTATTTGATTGCAGATTTTCTTCCCCCGGCCTCCAAAAAATGGATTTAAAAGCGATCAAAAACCTTGTCCCCCAAAAATATATAATAAAAACGTAACTCACCCTCGAAAAAAAACAACCCCTAAACAGCCCAAGCACAGAAAAAATTTAAAATTTTATGGCTCCAACTAGGGCGATGCAAAAAAACGTATTTTCCCTGGTTGAATAAAAGTGTTTTTATTGTATAAAAAGCAGTAAAACATAAAAAAATATAAAATTGGGGGTAATCTATTGGGCCCTGCTGAGTAAGCTACCATGTCATATATACCGTAAGTGACCCCGCTATAAAAAATAAAAAAAAAAAAAACCACTACCAAGATTGCTGAATTTTGTTAAAACACTCAAAAAACCTAAAAAAACATAGAATCTTGCACCCCAAAATAGGTCCCAATAAAAACTTCAACCTCCCGCAAAAAAACAAACCCATACACAGCTCCACACAGCAAAAATAAAAAAGTTATGGCTGTCAGAATGGACAACATAAAAAAAGCAATTTTTTATTTTGACGTTTTCTACTGGTAAAAGTAAAAAAACAGAAAAAAAACTATATTTTAACAATATCTTGAATTGTCCGACCCCCCCATAGAAAGTTATCCAAAACATTTTTCACTGCACGGCGAATGCTGTAAAAAAATTTAAACTCAAAAAAACAATGACGTTTGCGTTTTCCCCCCCCCTTTTCATTGCCAAAGCTAAAAAAAAAATATGGGAAAACCTGTGCATCCAAAAAACAAGTACACCCCTAGATGAGATCCCTGAGGGTGTTGAATCCAAAATGGGGCGACTTCTGGAAGGTTTCCCCTTTCTGTACTTTGGGGCTTTGCAAATGGACATGGCCCACCAAAATCTGGTTCCAAAAGCCCAAAAAGCGCTCCCTCCCTTATCGCCCTGCCAGGGGCCCAAACAGCAGTTTACACCCCAAAAAGTAGGTATTGCCGAATTGGAAGAAATTTCTTAAAAAAAGTTTAGGGTTCTTTTTTCCAGGATTCCTTGTATATATAAAACATTTTTTTAAACTAAAAATTTCAGTTATTGAAAAAAAATTTTTTTTAAAAATTTTCACGCCTTTTGCTAAAAAAAATTTTTTTGAATCACCTTGGGGTTTTATATACTCAAGCACCCTGGTATATTATTAAAGGGGTGTGTTTCCAATATGCGGCTATTTAGGGGTGTTTTTTTAAGTTTTAGCCCTTTTGGGTGTCCCCAAACCTGAAAAGGCCCTAAAAAAAAAGTATGAAAATGAGACCCCCGGTTAGTAGGTGCTCCTCCATTTTGGGGCTTATGGGTGGGGCCAAATAATGCACTAGGGCCACATATGGGATATTCTAAAAGGGGAGACCTGGGGGAATTTTATATTAAGTTGCATTTACCTAGAAAAATTTTCCCTTTTTCCAGTTTAAAAATGGGTAAATATTGAAAATCTGCAAAAAAAGTGAAATTTTGAAATTTCACCTCCCTTTTTTTTTAATTTCTTGAAATATTGAAGGGTTTTCAAACTTCCTAAATGTGTTGTAAATAGTTAAAAGGGGTTTGTTTCCAATGGCGTCATTATGGGGGTATCTAACATCCCGGCCCTCAAAAAACCCCGTCGCTGGAGTGGCCCCTTAAAAAAATGTATTTGCAATTTTCTTGAAAATGTGAAAAAACTAAAAATTTTTAAGCCCTCTAAAGTCGTAAAAAAAAAAAAAACATTTTAAAAAAAATTTGCCAATCTTATGTGGACTAGGGATGCTAGTTTAAACTATTTTTTTGGTGAAAAATTATCTGTCTTGCACGCGAAATTTTGCAACTTCAAAAACCAAATTTTTTCCAAATTTTTTAGAAAAATTTTGATATTTTTTACAAACAAACAAGGATTTGTTGGGAAAATTCTTACAAATTAAAGCACAATTTCACGAAAAACATCTCTGATCACATGATAGGTAAAAAATGTAAAAAAGTTATTCTCACATAAATGGAAAATTCAGATTTCAAAAAATAGGGCTGGTCAGGAAGGTCAAACAGGCTGGGTCCCTTAAGGGGGTTTAAAAATTGGTGCCCCGGATCGCCATATTTTAGATTTCGATCCTTTTTTTGGAAATCATTTTTTAAATTGTCTTGAACCTTGTCAGGAAAAACCTGGATCTCAGCTCCCACTAGGGGCCTCCGTTTTTTTTGGTCAATGGTCTGTAGAAATCTTTTTAAAACCCAAAGCTACCTCATGCGCACATTCTACTGTGGCCCCGAGCTTAAAACTCTAGAAAATGGCAAAAAACTCTACCCCCCGATATCGCTGGGGGTTAAAAATTGGGCATGGAATATCTAACAGCCTCACTGCACGATAGGCTAGATTTGTTTAATAGAACATGGTCGATATGGGACACCTATTGGATACTCAATCCACCTTAACTCTTTAGTATTTCTATGCCTTACATGAGTGTTTTCCATCCCACCCCTCCCCTACCTTCTGTCTTTTGCCTTTGTCTTCTGAGTTTTAGTCAGTCTTATTTGTTCTTTTAATTATGCCGGCAAAGTTGATGTTGATAAGAGTAGCGCTGGTGTAATTATTTTCTGGCTTTGACTCTTCTCATACACATGAGTTGTTAATTCTTTGAATTAGTTGCTGAGATTTAAGTTTTTTTCTGTTGTACAAACTACAAGAAATACCCTCTTTCTTAAAACATAACTTTTAATATATCATATTAAAACCAATCCAAAATCAAATACCCATATGATAGGCATACAAAAATGGTTTCTTGTTTCACCTCACATAGATAGCACTCTTGATCCAAATGGGATAATTCATCCAAATGATAGTCAATTCTTCTTCATTTCCATGATTAGTCCCAAAAAAAAGTGCTCACTCAGGTCAGGTTGTATAATCCCTTACAACTAATAGACCCTAGACCTTATTCTTTGCGGGGTACCCGCCCTGAAGAGAGCGACGCTGCAAAATACCCCTATAGACTCTCCCCACTATACCCTACATTGAAATAATAGTACAGGTGTGTCTTCAAATATCTTCAAAACTGACCTTATAGAATTTTGATAAAGGTTTTTTTGGGGGGTACCTTTTTTCTGTTGTACCTTATTTCGCAACTACACTAATTTCAGATGTACGGTTGCATTTTATATATGTTTTAATGTTTTACTATATTGAAAAATTGTAGTAAAAATTTTCAATTTGAAATAAAAATGAATGCTCTTGCAGAGCTACTTTTTATTTATTGTGAAGCTGGACAGTCTAGGAGCAACATCAGTTCATCCCCAAAACGATACGTCACACATTCAACTTCGTAGAATGATATTGGGGGGGTGCTTGAGATTGCAGCACTTGAGATGAAAACTGTCAGGAACTCAATGGATAGGTTTTCATTTCTGTGGCTGAGCAGGTGCACACAAGCAGGAGACTACCTAATAGACAACTGCAAAATGGTTTGTTGCTGTTATACTGTGGAACAGTGGCAATGCTTACTATTGAGTGATGAATCATGTGCTACCATGGATAAATCTGGGGTACGTAGAAAATGCAAACTTATAGGATTTCATCTGCTTAAAGGGAACCTGTCACATAGATTATGCCCCCCTTGCTGAGGACAGAACAAGCTAGTGACAGACCTGCTGTTTCCAGCGCTGTGTCCCTTATTCTGTAAGATGCTGTAGTTTTAGAGCATTTACCCCTCAAATCTTATTCATGAGTAGGTGTTAGCCCTGCCCACCAAAGGCTAGCCCCGCCCACCTGGAAGTTATTCATATGTTTCTACCTATTCAAAGTAATAGGTTTATCAGTTGAGGTGGGCGGGGCTAGCCTCTAGTGGACGGGGTATGAAAAAAACTCTTTTCTGGCTGAAAACTGCAGATTTGAGCACTAAATACTTGAATTCTACAGCATCTTACAGAATAAGGGACACAGCACTGGATACAGCAGGCCTGTCACTAGCTTGTGCTGTCCTCAGCCAGGGGGGCAAAAACTAGGTGACAGGTTCTCTTTAAGTGACCGTCTGGGCAAAAGCCCAAAATCCAATTTTTCCCCAAAGTGGAGTTACCACGCTCACAAAATGATACATACCTGCTAATTACTATGAATTTTATAGGCCATTTTTGCAGTCTGGCTGCAGGCTCAAGCTACAAGCAGCAGCTTTTACAACTCACATGGGACCTAGTACTGGTATTCACCATCTATGCACCCTCAAGAAGTTGTTTACTAGCAGACTCCCACACCAGCTTCTGGTTTGGTTTACGTTAGACCTTCCCATTGTTTTATAAAAAAAATAAAAAATACAGTCTAGATAATGCAATTGTTTTCCAAAATGTTGACATTCTTCTGTGTTGATTGTTAGGCTATGTCTACATGGCATAGAAAAACAATCGTATTTTCGGTGGTTGAAGGATTCTAAAACCGCTGAAAATGTGATCAATCCACCAGCCCATAGACTATAATAGAAAAAACAACCTGTAGTCTACACAGGTCGTTTTTTCACTGGAGGAAACCAGTTTTTGTATACAGCTCATCGACTCCGAATGTTCGGATATGCCAAGCAGAGAAATCTCTTAAGGTGCTCGGATCTAGTCCTCAGGCTGGAGAGCGTAGATTAACAGACCAAAAAAGCATAATTATGATCCAGCACACCCGAGGGGGAGGTAAAACTAAAACTAAAAGTTCGAAATTTATTCCATATTAATTAAAAAGTTCTGAAAAACATGTGGGTGTAAATGCCCTTAGCATCAGACTAAAAAATCCTGATGCTAAGGGCCTGATGCTAAGGACATTTACACCCCACATATTTTTCAGAACTTTTTAATTAATATGGAATAAATTTCGGACTTTTAGTTTTACCTCACCCTGGGGAGTGCTGGATCGTAATTTCGTTTTTTTGTTTTTTTCACTGCTTGTTTTCTTGTGCTGGCGTCATTAGCAACATGTTGCATAATACGCTGGCGTTTTGAGTTTTGTATGGGCAACAGCAAAAAACGAGAACCGACTGCGGTTTTTGCTCAAAACATGACAAAAACCACACGTGCATTGGACAAAAACCGGTCGACTTTCGGATGGTTTTTGTCTGATGCGTTGTAGGCATAGCCTTTCTCCCCCGGCTTTATGGTGTACAGTTCTAAAAACTCAAGCTGGTTTTCCAGTGGGTAGTGTGAGTCAAATAGATATTGAAGGATTTTTATATATTATATATATATATATATATATATATATATATTATATATATATATATATATTTAAAATTTATTATAAATTTAAGAGGAGTTGTAGCCTGTACTGATACATCTGTTTTAGTTGATGCTACATAGTCAAGTCACTTCCGCATAGCTCGAGAAGGAAGTCACCTGTACAGAGCTGACTTGGTGGTTATATAGGGTATGTACTAGGCTGCCTGCACACATATTCTTTATCTATGTCATGAGTAAAAGTTGCAAAAAGGGATCAGTATTGGCTTTCAGACTAAGTTTAATATCACCGAAACTGCACAGTTTGTGAATTTGTTCGCATCCTACTGTGGGGAAAGTGTATCGCAAGTGGACAATTTGCAAAGTGACATGGAAACTGTTGAGCATGACGGGCCATTGAGAGAGATGAGGGTTCCACATATAAGGCTCCGAAGCAGACAGATGCTCACTGCACCTCTGCTAACCAAGTTTCATCAGAAAAATAGGCTTTAATTTTTGTGACAGTATGGGAATTGGACCTTCCCTTACTGGCAAATGGTTGCCTTCTCTAGTCCCTTTTTCTGCTTCATTGAGTGGATGAATATTGATGTCAGGGAAGAAATATCAGAGAACAAACACCCTACAACCATTGCTGGAAGAACAGAAGCTGGAGGTGGCAGCGTTATGGTCTGGGAAATATTTTCATGGCATTCTCTGAGCCCACTCATCCATGTGGAAGGCATTCTCAACTGATTTGGGTATAAATCTATCCTGCAGATGTCTTCCCTGAGGCATATGGTATCATCCAGTAATACAATGTGACATATCACACAGAAAAATGTTGACAATTAGATGGAAGAACTTGACCAAGACTTCCAAATACTACACCTGGTCCATTAAACCCAGTTGATCATCTGTGGGATGACAATTCTGGAGTATCTTCTCTTATGGTGTTGTGATGTTCCTCTGTTCTCTATTCCTATAAAGAGTCATTACCAGTCAGTCAAATGGGTGTTACTATTCCAGTTTTCAACAGCGTTTGTCCATGCACACACTGACTCTGTCATCGCTGATTGAAGAATGTCAGACTACGCAGGGACACACCCTTAAAGGGGTTTTATCGTTACAAAGATCATGTCTCAGATTATGGGGACAGTAAAAATAAGCACTTTTATAATTGGGTTGCATTACCTCAGTCACTTGGTTTAGCAGATATAAGCTTTTCTGTCGAATCCCGCACCCTAGACACGCCCCCTGCACTGTGATTGGGTGGCTGATATTTCATTCAGCCTGTTGGGATACGCCCCTAAACAGGAAATACCCCGGTCACGCCCCTGCCGCTGTGATTAGTGCCCTGCACACTCTTGTGTTTACTCCCTCTGAGCTGTTAAAATCGATAGTGAAATCCTAGGTTGCTGTCTCTATATACATCTCCAGATTAGGGTGATGATCTGGGCAATTACTGGCTGTTTGATAGGGCCTTTTGCCCAAGAGGTTGATTCACTCTAACTGGTACAGTCCTTAAGGCTGCTACTTTGCAAAAGAGGGCGTTCTGTTTCTCAGATCTAATGCAAGCCCCGCCTCCTTATGACGTATATTCTGTAGTGATAACATAAGGATTCAACCGGGTTATGTACAAGCTGTTGGTGTAGTCTAGTGCTTAGCTGATCAGCTCTACAAGAGAGAGGTTAGGAGTTCAAGCCCTATCAGTAGTTTTTTTTTTATTTTATTTTCTAAATTGTACATCTATGTAAAGATATGAAAATATGTGTAGACATATATAATTTTATTTATATAAACACACAAAGCTCCCCTATATAGTGTCCATCTGCACAGTCACACAAGCACTTCAACATATGTAATACAATGTTACATATAATTGGTGGATGACGACATGAATGTAGGGGAGCTATGTTTGTGTATTATATATCATTATAGAGATTGAATATAGATTTTAGTTCTCTCTACATATGTGTAGAATTTAGCGGGGGGAAAAAATACTCTGTGAGGGACTAGATCTCCAAAACCCCTTCCTTGTAAAGCTAAAAACTCTACCCAATGCCAACACCAGCCCAAGCTAGTCTTAAAGGTGTAAAAGGGTCTTCTCTCAAAGCTGATTGCTTCCTCCCCATTGTTTTCACTTACATGGTCAACTGACAGAAGCAGAGATCTTTACTTGAAGCTGACATTTGTAGTTGTGTTAAAAGATCTCTGCTTGTTGTCAGTACAATTTGGGGAACACCACTAGAAGTAACGAGCTGATGGCTTTAATGTAATTTGAGTGTAAACTAGAGATTATTACAGGTGCTTGTTGGAGCCTGAAGGCTGCAGACATAGAGCATGCAGGAGCTACAGAGATGTTATTATCCAGACAAACCTTCTGCGTCTACTGCCTAACCAGAAATGATGACTGTCACAGTTCTTCAGTGATAGGGAGACACGCCTTCCTGGGAGGAGAGGACACGCCCCTGGATTTCAAACTCAATCTCAGAGAATTAGCTGAACAGCACGAACAGCTCAAACGATAAAACTCCTTTAATTGGTAACACCCATCTGTCAGATTCAGTAATACATTTCTTTAAGTAATAACGGGGGGACAGCACAACACAGAGTTATAAAGAAGATTCTCCAGAATTGTTACTTCACAGGAAACACAGGTATTTACCAAAACATGTCAGGAACTGTTGAAAGTCCTCATGAAGGTGGTCATAAACAGACCGTTCCCATTTAAATGATTTGCATGTTTATGGGGGAGAGATTATGGTCATAAACCAATAGTCTGGCCTATTAGTTCCTTCGTCTCTTTAAAATGGCTACTCATGTACATGGACGGATTCATTTCCTAAATTTCATTCCCGTCTCACATATATTAATCTATATTTGTAACGTGTAATAATGGTCTATTGATCTGATTGAAATCTTTTGCTCTAAGCTTCCATAAACTGATAAATCTGACATAAACTGATCTGCAGTTACTAAAACACTCCCCAGTATACCAATAGTGGTGAGTTAATTTCTACAACCAATATGATGGGCACACAAAAAAGAAGAAAAGGTCATAAAATATAACTTTTAATAATTTAAATAGATAAAAGTATAATGTGAAGAATGTTCACTACCACACGAAAAAAACAAAACAGATACAAATGTGTGCTAGTACCAGCGGTGCAGGACCAAATGTGAGGGAACAGGGCCGGACTGGGAATAAAAATCAGCCCTGGCACTAAGCCCACCACAGCCACATACAAATATCCGCTTAAAAACATGTCCCCTTGTTCTCGCTCCTCACACAACTGGTCTAAAATAAACTTCTCTATAAAGCTGACTTTCACAGGAGCGTTTTTGGTGCTTTTTTGATGTTTTTTGGTGTGCCTGTTAGACATTTCTGCACAAAAAAACGCATCAAAAAAATGCACCAAACCGCTTCGTGGTAGAGCTCCATAAACACAAGAAGGAAAGAAATCAGTGGTGGCAGAGAGCCCCTCATCTCAGAGTCAGAGTGTGCGCTTGCTTAACAATCAGGACAACCCACACTGACACTACAAATAAGCTCCACATAACCTCGCCCTCACCTATCCACATCCCCAGTAGTAGGTCACAATCACATGATACATGTCAACTGATTCAACATAGAAAGTAAAATGACCTGACAGCAGGGGACTCACAGGAAGACGTCATCTCTGATGGGAGTTGTCTTCTCCTTTTTTCTCCATTGGCCCAAACTCCATGATGTCTTCCTGATGAGGTTGTCCACTTCAATATCTTCTCTGTTCCTGTACAAGCTGCAGTGTCTCTTCTAGTGGTCATACTCGTCCTGTAGAATTTACACAAATACATCTTAGACTACTCTCTTTTCCAGCTACTTTCCTATCAATTCCCAAACAGTGTATGTTAGACCCTAAAAATTAGAAATTCAAAAAATGTCAGATAAGTTGGCATGTAATTAGGTAGAGCACATTGGGTAGGTTAAACAGGGCCTTCCTCATTAATTTGGTAGGTAGACAGGGCCTGTTAGAAAGTTAGGTCAGCTAGGGCTGCCTTCAGTAATTAGCAGGCTTGGGCCAGTAATTAGCCAGATAGGGCCAGGCGGCAGTAATTAGCCAGGTATGGCCAGGGTCATTAATTAGCCAAGTAGGGACAGTAAGTAGCCCAGGAAGGGCCTTTATGTAGGCAGCAGGTCATGTATATAGCCAGCAAGGGCCAGATTTATAGGCAGCTGGGCCACTATGTAGCCAGGCAGGGCAACTTATAGGTAGGCAGGGCCAGTATAAGGTAGGCAGGGGCCAGTATATGGTAGGCAGGGCCAGTATATAAGTAAGCAGGGCCAGTATATAGAAGACGGGCCAATTACTAGGTAGGAGGGCAGTATTAGGCAGGCAGGGCAGTTTATCAGCTGGCAAGGGCCATTATATTGGCAGGCAGGTCTGATATATAAGTAGGCATGTCAGGATAAAGGTAGGCATGCAGGGCAGTATATAGGTATTCAGGCAGGTTAGTATGGGGCAGGATATAGGTATGAAGGCAGGGTAGTATGGGCAGTATATAGGTAGGCAGGCTGGCAGTTTATAGGTAGGCAGGCAGGGCAGTATGGAGGCAGTATATAGATATGCAGGCAGGGGCAGTATCGGGGCCAGTATATAGGTATGCAGGCAGGACTAAGTATATAGGTAGGCAGGCAGGCTGTATTATAGCCTGGCAGGAGCAGATTGGGGCAGTATATGGTATGCAGTCAGGGCAGTATATAGCAATGCAGGGCAGTAATGGGGCTGTTTTAGGTATACAGGCAGGGCAGTATATAGCCAGGCGGGCAGTATAGGGCAGTATATAGACAGGACAGGGCATATATAACCAGGCCAGGCAGTATGGGAGTTATATAGCCAGCAGGGCAGTCTGGGCAGTTTATAGGTATGCAGCAGGGCAGTTATATAACCAGGGCAGGGCAGTATGGGCAGTATATAGCCAAGGCAGGGCAGTATATAACCAGGCTCGGGCAGTATGGGGGCCTGCATATCGCAAGCGGTTCAGTATGGGGAGTATATAGGTATGCAGGCAGGGCAGTATAGAACTGCCAGGGCAGTATGGGCCTGTATATAGCAGACAGGGCCAGTATATAACCAGGCTGGGCAGTATGGAGCAGTTATAGGCCAGGAGGGCAGTATATAACCAGGCAGGGCTGTATGGGGCATTATATAGCCAGGCTGGGATGTATGGGGCAGTATATCAGGTTTAAGGCAGGGCAGTATATAGCCAGGCAGGGAGTATAGGGCAGTATATAGCCAGGCAGGGCAGGTATATAACAGGCAGGGCAGTATGGGGCTGTATATTGCACGGCTGGGCAGTATGGGCCGTATATTAGGATGCAGGCAGGGCAGTATATAACCAGGCAGGGCATATGGAGGCAAGTATATAGCCAGGCAGGGCATTCTATAGCCAGTCAGGCAGTATGGGGCAGTATATAGCCAGGCAGTTCTGTAAGTGGGCAGTATTAGGTATGCAGGCAGGGAGTATAGAACAGGCAGGGCAGTATGGGGCACGTTATATAGGCCAGACAGGGCAGTATATAACCAGGCAGGCAGTATGGAGCAGTTATAGCCAGGCAGGGCAGTATGGTGAAGTTTATACAGGCTGGGACAGTATGGGGCTGTATATAGGCAGGCACGGGCAGTATGGGCAGCTATTTAAACCAGGGCAGGGCAGTATCGGGCAGTATATAGGTATGTAGGCAGGGCTAGTAGTTTAAAAAAAAATAATAAAACCAATACTTACCTGAAGTCTCTGCTTCTGCTTCCTCTTCTCTCGGTCCGGAGCACTGACGGCAGCAGTGTGCAGGACGCGAAGCAGGCGCGCGATGACGTCATTACATCGCGTGCCTGCCCTGCGGCCTCCTGGGAGCTGAACAGACGGGATCAGTAGATCCAGCTGTTCGAGCCCTGCCGCTGCTTGTTAACGCGCGGTGCAGGCGGCGGCGTGATGGCTGCATGGCTAGGTCGGTGACCGGCAATGCTCCGTATGGCGAGGGGGGACTTTCGGCCCCCTGTCACAGGGGTCCGGTCGCTGATGCGACTATGGTGGCCCCTGTGCGTCTGCCGGCACTCGGGGCCCGCCGGGGGGGGGGGGGACACCCTATGGGCAGTCCGGGCCTGTGAGGGAGGATAGAAACATAGTTAAAATAACTGCAAGAGGGTTACTGCTGTTAGTTGCGTGGGACTGCTATGCAGAACGCTCAAAGTATTCCAGTACAAGAAGTATACTTGTCTTCACAATTGTATTGAGGGTACATGACGCGTTTCGCGATCTCGCACATCAAGCTTCTTTCAGACTTCTGCACTAACAGTCTCTGATATCGGGTCTTAAGATCCTTGCAAATTCAAAAATGAGGTTTCAATGAATGGAATTGTAAACAATCATCCATTGAAACGAGGCTGAATGAACAGTATTAAAACGAGGTTAAATGGAGAATACTATTAGGTAATTACCGAATATTTTGAAAAAACAGGTGGATTAAATATATGCTCCCAAAAAAACAATCTATTCTGTTAGTTGCAATTCTGTATATGTTGAAAGAGATAAAAGCATCATTATTATGATAATCTAACAAAATAAAATTACATACAAAAATTATATATATAATATTTTAAAAAATATATATAAAAAAATAAAAGGGATAATCTAATATTAATACTTATAAAAATAAACAATTTATTATATTATATATTAATATTTTATATATATAATATATATATATATATAGTTCTAAAAAAATAAATTTTAAGTAAAAATATTCCTATATAGTTCTTATATATATATAGAGGATAGAAACATGTCGGGACAGGACCTAAGGGACTGGTAGGGTCTTCTGCAGCATATAGTAAGGTTCCAGACAGGGACGCCCTTATCGGGGCGAATACTCTGTATTTTTCAGGTTAGGGTGTGCTAGTCCCTGGTGTAGAGCATGATAGGACTTAGGGCTACATGTATGAAAATTGTCTATGTCTAAAACTCACTTTGTTTCGCATTGTAACCAATCAGAGTGCCCCTTTCATTTCATATAGTGCTCTGGAAAAAAGAGACAGGCGCTCTGATTGGGTGCTATGGGGAACGAAGTGCGTTTTAGACCTGAAAACTTTTCATACATGTGTCCCTTAGTGTCTTTGGTCCTGCACCGTTGGTCCTAGCACACATTTGTATCTGTTGTTTTGTTTTTTCGTGCGGAGTGAGCATTCTTCACATTATACTTTTATCTATTTCAGTTACTAAAAGTTCTATTTTATGACCTTTTCTTCTTTTTTGTGTGCCCATAAATTGATCTGACCTGTATAAACATGACTGTCTGCCAATCACCGTGGCTGTAATATCTACGTTTGGAAAAATAGAAGATAGTTACACCTAGGCTGTATAAGAAGCCATTCTATGACAGGTGCAGGGTTCAGATAGAATACCAGAAAAACTGGCAAAAATGTTGTATTGGTTAAAAATACTTTTAGAGGGGAATACTTAACTGAAATGTAATAAGGCAGGCCATGTTTTTTTCTCTCTGTTGAAGATCCAGAATGGGTCCACAAATAGCTATTGTGCTATGTTATGCCGTATACAGGTACATTGTATTGATCAATATGCCCATGTGCATGAACCGTTATTCAAGCACACTTTTAATATTGTTTTCAAGCTACCCAAAAGGGGTTAATAACATCACTCAGTGAATAGTGTTTTTTTGGCCCCCATTGTTTTTATTCTTATGGTTATCTTATAGAAGTCCCTGATAAAACTGGACAAGCCTTATGATGTGCAGATTATAGAAAGGGCAGCTGGCACAAATGTCCTCCACCAAAATCTCCAGAACCACTTTTTGAGATCTTAAAGGAGTTTTGCCATATGCCAAATCCCCTGCTGAAGGCAGTTCATAGCTCACTAGCCGGCCTCACAGAACAGAGAGATGGCCGCGCTTACGTAGCTTTCCCCCATTATGTCTATGAGAGATCCAACTATAGCCAAGCACATTCATTTGACTATATTTGTAACTGCCATAGAAATGAATGGGGAGAAGTTCGCAAGCATGGCCATCTCCCTGGTCTGTGAGGCCAGTTCATAGCGAACTACAAGCTGGCCTTAGTAGAGGCTTTGCCAAGTGAAGAACCCATTTACGGCTAGGTTCATGTGTATTTTTATTTTTGACTGGTTTTACAGCATTTTAGGATAGTAGATTAACCTCTATTCATTGGGGCTAATCGGCATCCTGGTTTACGTCACATTTTCTTAGTACAAATGTAAAACATGACAGGCACTTATTTCTTTTACGCAACAGGAATTTTGTTATCCACATCAATGAAAGTATGTGCTTCTACCCTATTACAAATAATGCCCTCACCAGAGTTTTGCCCAGTGACCTCCACCAATGTGAATCCAACCTGGGTCCTCATTTGAGCCAGGGTTATATGTCTCTGTTTGATAATCTATGCCACCATTTTGTTAACATCATATATTAGACTTTTCCATGTGATAGGTGTCCATTGCGATAAATAATTCCAATTGCAGTAACGGTAGTCTGTTACACTAGGAAAGATCTAGTTAAGGATTTATGCCCCAGTGCCTGGCGTCATACTGTCTTGAGGTTCCCTCTGGGTATATGTAACTTCTTGCTGCTTGAGCGATTATGTAATCAGCAATAAAACTGCAATATTAACTGCACTTCTCTTGAGATCTAATGGAGTGTCATCATATTGCAGGTTCAGTAAACCCTGGAATCCCAGAACACCCTTTCATACCAATTCAGCGTAACAAAACTTGTGCTTCCGTAAAAGTCAAGGTTACATAAATGGCAAACGTAGATAACAAATGTATTAGACGCTCTGTGATCGTATAGCACAGGTTCTGTAAAGCTAGCCATTCACAGGATGGAATATCATATTCTCTGTGAAAGTCATTTTCTAGTCTATTGGTATTTAGCCATTTTTAGGATATGGTTATGTAACTCTGGTATGTGGTATAAATTTAGACTTTTTTCTTTAACTGGGGTTAATGAATATTTCAGTGTACTTACAGATTTAATACAGTTAAAGGGGTTTT
>JAODAL010069278.1:0-16424 GCA_025379985.1 Phyllomedusa bahiana | reverse complement strand
AACCCGTATCGTTAGGGTTTTCTTTATGTTTACACGGTATTTTGGGCCCAAAAAAAAAAACCGGGGGGTGCTTGGCCTACAAGATTGCGGGATTGAAATTTTTAATTTAAAAGGGGGGTTATATCAACACGGGTGGAAATGGGTAAAAATCAAAAAGAACCCCTTTAATTTTGGAATGTAAAACGGATAATAAAAGTGGAGTTTTGCCCCAAAACAAAAAACCCTGCTTTAAACTAGAAATGTTTGTTACCCAAAATTAAGTTCAGGCTCCCCAATATCCGGGAAAATTTACTTAAATTAGCAAACGTTTAAAAAAAAAAGGTATTGCGTGCAATGTTTTAAACACTAAGTCTTGGGGGGAACTTTATCCAGTTTTCTTTAAGATAGAGCTTGCTTTTTCCCGCCCCCCGCCCCCCCCCCCTCCCCCCCGGGGGACTTTAAAAGCGGTAGATGCCCCTTTAAAATTCCCTAGCTAACTACATAAAATCTTCAAATTCTAATCTAACTAAAATTGGAAAGGGGATCACAGAAAAAAAAAGGAGCTTCTCTTTTGAAAGAAATTAAAACTAATTTCGTTTGAGCTTTTTTGGCCACAGGCAGAGCCCCTCCTCCTCCCCCCTATAAAGACCTAGAGCCCCTTAAGGCGGGAACGGGAAGGGGCTTTTCTTTTTTTTAAAAAGAGTCATGTAAATTTTTTCCGGGCCCAATCGCAACCATAAACGTCCCATCGGGGGCGTCGAAACCAAAAACATCTCCCCCTTTGCTTCTATTCTGTAACCTGATTTTGCTGGCCCCCCAAAAAGCCCGGGAAGCGCCAAAAAAAGGCGGGGATCTTAATAAGGTGCACAAAATTTAAAAACCCTTTAAAATTATCGCAGGGTTTTTTCAAAAAATTTTCGATCACCATAAAAACCTTTGGGCCGTTTTTCAACTTTGGTTAAAAAAATTTCGCTCAACCCAATAAAAAAATAAAAGGCCCATCGGGAAAGGGCCCAGAAAAAAGGCTATAAAGGCTAGGAAAGACTAGCAATAATTTTTTTAGTAATACCCATTGAAAAATAAGGCGGCCATCATTGAGGTCAAATGCCCTTTGGTCCCAAAAAATAAGGAAAGGTAGTAGGGGATTTCCCAAAGGGTGGTCACTTTATTAGTAAAAACCCAAACTTAGACCATCCCCTAATCAGATTAGCCAATAAACCGGCTTAACAGGATAGCAATAGAGTGGTCTACAACAAATCAAAATCCCTGAGATAGAATTTCACGACATGCCTTAGCCTGCACAGACGCATCACGATCCGGCAGGTGCCAATTGAACGGCAGGCTCCACTTGTACTGAAGTATCGCAGCATAAGGTGGCTGATGCAGGCACATTATGGACAGGAAGACGCCACTCAAACTGTGCAAGACTAAGATTAGGGCACCACCAACACTCAGCATGTGCGAGACGTATAAAGCAGTGGTCGCTATAAGTAGCGCTATAAGCTATAAGTAGCGTGGCTGTACAAAGATAAAAAATAAATGCACGGCAATAGCATAAATAGGCTCGCAACAACAAAGGCACCAGACCTCCTGTGCATTGTATAATAGACAAACAAATTACTCATAAACAAACACTAATTACAAAAAAACGGTGAAGACCAAAATTACTACTAAATTACATTAGTAGTTTTACAGTTACAGAAGTCCCTTAAAGTCCCTTAAAGAAAAAGAAACACCTGTAACTGTACTCGCAAAGGTCTTACATACTCTAATGTATTGACAGGCCTTGCAATTTCCACATTTATACATGCCAGTCAAATTATTCTCAAGTACCTCCATGTTTTGGTGGCACATAGTAGCTTGGTGGCACATAGTAGTTATTTGATTTCATTTATTGTTTATTTTTCAATTTTTATTTTTCCTCTTTTGTTATTCTTGTTTTGGGTTCATGGTTCTTTTTGGTCTTCACCTCTTTTTGTAATTAGTGATTGGTTATGGGTCATTGGTTTGCCTGTTATACAATGCGCAGTAGGAATGGTGCCTTTGTTGTTGCGAGACGATTTATGCTATCACCGGGCATGTTTTTTATCTTTGTTTGGCCGCGCTACTTATAGCTTGTCATGCACAGAGCAACTGCTGCTTTATGCGTCTAGCGCATGTTCATTGTTGGCTGTGCCCTATTCTTAGTCTTGCGCAGTTTAAGTGGTGTCTTCCTGTCCATAATGCCCCTGAGTCGGCCACCTTAAGCCGCGATACTTCAGTACAAGTGGAGCCTGTTTTTCGGACAAGCGCAGTTCGATTGCCGTCTCCGGGATTTTGATTTGTTTTGTGGACCACTCTATGGCTATCCTGGTAAACTGGTTTTTTGGCTAATGTGATTAGGGGATGGTCTAAGTTTCTATTTATACTAGTAAAGCTGACCACTTGGGCAGTCTCTAATACCTACCTCTATTTTAGGACCAGTCATTTGACTTCAGTGATAGTGCCTTATCTTTCAATGGAGTACTACTAAACCTCTGTTTGGTGTCTCTTTCATCTCATATATACTTGTATCGTGAATATACTCTTTGGTCCAGAAAAACCTTTTCTGCTAGTCTTTCAGTAGCCATGATGGTCTTTCTTCTGTCCTTCCTGATTTGTCTTTGATATCTAAAGTGAAATGTGTTGAAAGGGATATATTCCATTTTTGCAGGTGATTTGGACCCTTTTTCTATAGTTGGGTTAATTTGAGCTACTTTAGTGAAGTATTTATTTCTTAAGACATTGTTTATCTTGGCTATCTTTAATTTTCACCCTTTGTATTGTGTATAGTGTTTTTTGTTAGGGTATTTTTTAGAGTTGTCCAGGAGGTTCCATTGTGGGACTGCCCTTATTGAGTGTCTACCTTGTTCATTTTTTTTAAAAAAAAAGTTTTTTTGGGGATGTGCAGACCAAGTTTTGTTTTCTAGACTGTTTGTATGGGGAGTGGCTGCACCCTCTTTGGTTTTCTTGCACTTCACTGACTTGCACAGGCTTTTAAATCAATGCAGAATAACTTGTAGCTGGAGTCTTCTCTCCCTGAAGTATGGAGGTCTGAACAGGCACCAAGAGAGGTATCAATAGAGTAGGTTCCCATCTGCATTGAGGTTGCCTTGTTGATTGGCAGTTGGGCTAAAGCAGTTTTGATCAAAAATGTGAACTAAGAAACTGAAAAAAAAGATTTCATGTATTATAAGTAGCAGAAATGCTTTTCCAAAAATTCCTATGTCCTTTTTGATTGTTTTTTAGTGCTAGTAGTGTGCTGCTGATATTGGATTATGTTTACCTTGCTTTAGATAGGATTTGTTCATTAGGGTACATTAGGTGAAGTACATCTTTTTTTAAGTGAGTATAATAAAGTATGTTTTAATAGGATTCATTTTTTCTCTGTGACATTTAGTACACATCCTTTAACATGACCCTAGGTAAATCTGATAGCACATGGGCATCAAATAGGGGTGCACCTCACCATGCCTTGGAACTACCCAGAGTTGTGAGAGATTCAACCATCATGGTCTCCTGCACAGCCACCTACTCATTATCCTCCTACGCCTTCTGCTTTTCTAAATCCTTTATAGTGTCTATACCATACATGCCAACTTTTGAAAGTAAGAAAGCAGGAGATCTTAAGGGGCGGTGCGCGTAGCGCATCGCACCAAAAATTTGCATGTCTACGCCCATCTTGCATGTGAGCCACGCCCCCTTCAAAAAGCCACATCCTACTCCACCTAACTGTGTAATGGCTCTGAAAGAAAGCTAAATTAGGGTTTTGGTGTCACCCAGCTTCCCTGGACTTTTGGATGGTTAATGCCTCCTTCAAGCCAGGTTGCTGCTCCCTTCTAGCCAGGTAGCTATCCCCAATAGCCAGATAGTGCCCTTTACAGCCAGGCAGTGCCCCTTACAGCCAGGCAGTGCCCCCAATGGCCAGGTAATGCCTCCATTAGCCAGGTAGTGCCCCGTACAGCCAGCTAGTGCCCCCAATAGCCAGGTAGCGCCCCCTTACAGCCAGGTAGTTCCCTCAATAGCCAGGTAGTGCCTCCATTAGCCAGGTAGTGCCCCCAATAGCCAGGTACTGCCCCCAATAGTCAGGTAGTGCCTCCATTAGCCAGGTAGTGCTCCCAATAGCCAGGTAGTGCCCCCAATAGCCAGGTAGTGCCCCCAATAGCCAAGCAGATGCCCCCTTTATCCAGGTAGATGTCCCCAATAGCCAAATAGATGCTGCCAATAGCCAGGCAGATGCCCCCATTAGCCAGGCAGATGCCCCCATTAGCCAGGCAGAGGCCCCCATTAGCCAGGCAGAGGCCCCCATTAGCCAGGCAGAGGCCCCCTTTAGCCAGGCAGAGGCCTCCTTTATCCAGGTAGAGGCCCCCTTTATCTAGGCAGAGGCCCCCATTAGCCAAGCAGAGGCCCCCATTAGCCAGACAGATGCCATTAGCCAAACAGATGCCCCCTTTATCCAGGTAGAGGCCCCATTAGCCAGGCATATGCCCCAATTAGCCAGGAAGAGGCCACCATTAGCCAGGCAGATGCCCCCTTTATCCAGGTAGAGGCCCCCATTAGCCAGGCATATGCCCCAATTAGCCAGGCAGAGGCCACCATTAGCCAGGCAGAGGCCCCCATTAGTCAGGCAGATGCCCCCTTTATCCAGGTAGAGGCCCCCATTAGCCAGGCAGATGCCCCCTTTATCCAGGTAGAGGCCCCTTTTATCCAGGTAGATGCCCCCATTAGTCAGGGAGTGCCCCTATAGCTAATAACAATAAAATAATAAAATCTACTTCACATCCCTCCCCTCACCGGTACTCAGTCACTGCACACACACACACACCAATCAACCTCCCCCCGCAATAGACACTCCCCTCCCCTCCCAGGTACTCAGTCACTGCACACACACCCCTCCCCTCACAGACAATCAGCCACCCCCCCTCCCCACACACACAGCCATCCCTGCATTCACTGTCCTGCTGGCATCCTAGTTCTACACCGGCGGCTCTGGGATAGGGGGCGGAGCTTCCTGGGTCCCACTACGCCCCTCCCCCTCCCATCTCCTCCCCCCCCAGCAGTGCTCTCCTAGCTTCCTCTTAAGCTAGGAGAGCATTGCCGGACAGCGGCACAGAACAGACGCTGTCCAATGCTTCTTTACACAGATAACCTCCGGCATCTCTACAGATGCGGGAGGTTAAGCCACCCAAGCGAGGGCGGGGGTGGCGGGACACAGCCCCCGTTAGTGGGAGTGACCCGCCAAAACCGGGAGGGTTGGCAAGTATGGTCTATATCAATGTTGAGACCTCCAAAAAGCTGTAAACAATGTAGCACTGCACAAGGGAAACTGCCACACTGTGCTGAAGCTTTTCTCACTAGGTGGGTGCAGCCACAAAGGCCAAGAGCTGCTGGGGACAGTGTCAGGCATGGTAGTGTATTACAATGAGCCCTACCTGCTGGCAGCAATTTGTCTCAGTCAATTTACACACGCTCCGGTTTGGCACATGTGATGAACCTGTTATACAATATTTCTTACCTAAATAAGCAGGTACACAATCAATGCTGATTAAGGCCAGGAAACTGTGCTTGCACTTTTTCCCATTTGCCTTTTGTGTGGCAGATGTGTAACGGCAAAACCACACATCCTACACTTTTGAATTGTACCTTGCATATGCTGCAGAGGCTTTGCCAACAACAATGAGCTAACATGGAGACCAGATGTTGTATGAAAATAGCAGACACTGGAGCTTTGGTAGTTCACACCTGTGAAGTGCCTAAAGATTAAGTATGTGTGTTCCATTTTAGTCCTCTTTGAGGAAATGACAAGAATAGTCCATTGTGATTAATCAGTTGTAACTGATAACACACTCATAATCTATCTGCTGGCACAGACATTATTGGGCTTCAAGGACAGTGAGATGTCATAACATGAGGAAGAAGGGCTACTATTGTCCCACTCTCCACAGTGGATCACCATTATACAACACCACACTGGAGTGGTGATGTGCTTTGGGCATGAACGAGAAGCATCCTGTTCAACAGGTACCTCCATCTTTGGGAAAAGAATAGAGTAAAAAGAGAAAGAACAGAAAGCGGCTACACAAAAGGAGCTGCCACCATCGCAAACTCTAGACATTGTCTGGGGGTGGGGGTAGCATCAAGATGAAGTTTGTGTGTTGACTTACTCAGATGCATCCCTCTCTGCGGTCTGTATTCCTGGCTCGAAGTCTAAATAGAGTTTAGCACAATTGTTGTGAATTTTTCTTTCTAATCCGCCTGTCTTTACCTTCCTTGTAGTATACAGAGATGAGCACAATTGTGGTAGATATCAGTCATTAAATATGGATTTCTAAAGCGGTACACATAAAGTAGATTTTTTAGAGTGGAACACAAGTCAATGAAAATAAAATTGAAATGAAATTGGATTTTTAGAGAAGAATACAGTTGTTAATTGTGTAGATTAGTGTAGCAGTACACAGCTGTAAATTGCAGTGGATTTTGCTAGTGGTACACAGCAGTACACTGCTAATTCACATGCATCCTTCTCTGGGTCACTATTTCTCCTTTGTCTTGCAAAAATATCTTCAATGGCAATCACTGAATGTTCAATACAAAAAAGATTTTATTTTTAACAGCATACAAAAAAGACACATCAATTTGAGTGGACAAAATAGCTTATCACAGTTGGCTTTGGTTATCACTCCATGATGTTTCGGTCTATAAGACCTTTATCAGCGATATTTCCAATGTTAACATAGTATTGTTAGTATTATTAATGTGACATAAAACATAATATACACATAAAAATGTAAACGATTGTTATTTTCAGGTACCACCAAAATTATTGTTTTCTATAAATACAAATCACTTCATAGAGGGAAACAAATCTCTACATTTATAGGTCCAGAAATGTAATCATAGACTGACAAGCAAAAGGGTAGCAATGTTTTGAACTTGTTTCTTTCAGCCTCCATATTTCACCATCCACTACAGCTTTAAACGTGAGACTACCATCATTTTATAGACAATCATCTTGGCTATCTCATATATGAATTTGACCTGCAACTACTTAGCATATGCTTAGTTTTGCAGAATCTTGACATGTAACTGCATTGTTACTGTTGTGCTCCTAAAAATCTATATTTTTATTATATTGTTAGTATTTTGTAAATCCAACTCTGACTTTCAACACTGCCTGATCGGATTCAAGCATGTCTTGATGGAAATCTGATCCCAGGTCTGTTCTACGAATACAGCTTTTTCTTCAACTCTACTTACAAATGTTGGTTCAAATCTGACAATGACCCAAATCCAAAGTACAGCCCTAATGCAAACTATTTTTGTACAACTTGGAAATCACAATAACCTAACAAGTGCTCCTACAGCTATTAAAAACAACTATTTTTATTGACTGTCTGTAAATATACAGGCTGTTTGAAAACCTACTCATAAGCATTCTTATTTATTTTAAAGCAGAGTTTAGCTTGTTGAGATTGTTGTCCAACCCTTTTCTGACGCAGCCTTTTTTTTAATTTGCGTTTGTTTTTTCCTCCCCATCTTCCAAAAGGCATATTTTTTATTTTTTTAAGTCTACATAGTCATATGATGGCTTGTTTTATAAGTGACAAGATGTACATTTTAATGGTTCCATTAACCATACCCTAAAATATACTGGGAAACCCAAACATTTTTTTTAATTTGCACTGGGGATTTGTTTTTATGTACTTATTGTTCAATAAAAATGACATGTTATCTGTATTCTGTAGGTTGTTACGTTTGCGGTGGGTTTTCATTATGGTTTAGTACTATTTAGTATTATTTTTTAATTTTGCGCTGCAGCACCATATTCTGCGACCAATAACTTTTTTGTTGTTCCATCTGTGGACCTGAGTCAGGGCTTGTTTTTGGTTGGCTGAAGTGTAATCATTATTGGTACCATTCTGGGATACATGCGACTTTTTAAACACTTTTTGTTCCAATTTCTTGGGTACAGCCATGACTGCTCCTGCATCTAAAGGGTTAAACAGCAGGGATTGGAGCTGGCTCTTATTCCTGCTTATAGCGGTAAGGCTCTGCCTCCACTGCACAGAAAAACGTCTGTTTTTTCAGCGTGTTTCATTTTCTAAAAACTGTGAAAAAACAATTGAAAACAGCTCCCACACACTTCTATAGTAAAAACATCCTGTTGTCTCCACTGAGCTTCTTTTTTATGCTCGTTTTTTTTACTGGTCGTCTTTTGTAACATGTTGTAAAAAACACTAGAGCAGGTTTTTGGCACGTTTTTTGGTGCCTTTTTATGGCGGTTTTTGCCGTGATTTTTCAATGAAAACCCACCCAGGAAATTAATTCTGCATACAAGTGTCTGTGTCCTCGTTCTACAGTTCTTAATAAAGTGATCATGCTTTTGTCGCTAACGTTTCTTAAGTGATTCAAGATTTTTGTGTTAATAACGTTATCTCACTTGTGGCGGTAAAAATACGTTTTTTTATGGATTTTGGTGCTAGAATCCTTTTCCTCGAATATTTTGGCACTAATAAATTTATCTCGCTTGTGATGCTAAAAAGAAGTTTTTTATTGATTTTGGTGCTAAAATACATTTTTTAAGGATTTTGCCGCTATTAAAGTTATCTCACTTTTGTTGGCAAAAATACACTTATGTCCAAAATACGGATTTTGGACATAAATTTATTAGCGACAAAATCTGTAAAAAGCAGCAAAAGCGAGATAACATTAGTAGCACCAAAATCTATAAAAACATGGATTTTAGCGCCAAAATACGTAAGAAAAAGTATTTTAGCGACATAAACTTATTTTTAGCGACAAAAACGAAATAACTTTAACAGCGCCAAAATGGATAAAAAAGAGGGTTTCAGGGCCAAATTCCATAAAAAAACGGATTTTGGCACCAAAATCCGTAAAACGACTGCAAGATTACATATAAATGCAATAATGTGCTTTAAATACCCTTTTGTAAGGTGGAGTTACATCGACTGGCTTAATTTATGAATACATTAAAAAACAGACGTGAAGACAAGCAAAAATCCTGCGTAAAAAATGAATCAGAAAACGCAAAGCGTGGCAAAAAACAGTAGTTTTTTCAGCTGCTTTTGAAAGGCAGTGGACAAAAATCTCAGTTTTATGAACGTTTTTAGTGTTTGGTTTTCAGGTAGTTTTTTTGTCCACTGTAGTGTAGACAGAGCCTTAGGCCATGTTCACACGGCTTATTCTGGGACGTAATTCAGTCCGTAATTACGCGCCGAAGTGCGCCAATTACGGGCTGAATCCGTCCCAGTAACTACGGTAATGCACAGTTCTCATAGAGAACTATGCATTACGTCTCCTCTCCCTGCTCGGCGAATACGCCGAGGGGGGAGATAATTGACAGGTCACTTTCTAGCGGCGTATACGCGCCGCTAGCAATGACTGTCTATGGGCCGGCGAAGTACCGTCCCCCCCGCTCGCTCCCCTGCTCCCGCCCCCGGCCACACACGGCGTAATTGCGGGGCGGAATTACGCCCCGCAGTTAAGCCGTGTGAACATAGCCTTAGTGTCAGCTTTCATTAACATCCAGCACCTGCCATATATGGAGAGGTCTCTGCTCCAACAATAGGATGAGCCATACATCCGTTGTTGGTCAGGTGTTAATGAAAGCTGTTGTAGAAAAAAGTTCATTTTTGTGCTTACAAACAAAACAATTGCATAATCTTCTTCAGTCCACACTTTAAGGGTAGAGTGCTACAAAATTGAATTTTTTCATACCAGTGTTAATATGGAGGACATACAATTAGAGATGGGCGAATTTCTCAAAAATTAAATTCGCCGATTTCGCCGAATTTTCCGACAAAATTCCTTTCGACCCGAATTACTTTGGGGTGAATTGCGTTAAAAAACAGCTATTTCCAGGCTGCAAAGAGCCTGCAGGGTGCTGTAGAACATTGTGCCCTGCTTAAATATGAGGAGGGAGCTTGGTTTTGTCTTCATACAAAGTTGTGTTTTAGTATGAGACGCACATGACTGCCGCCGCTCTTAGAATCGCTTCACTCTAAAATTCCCTGGGCACTTATGGGGGCAAAACTGACCAAAAAACTGAAGCGGGAAGGCAGCCTGACAAGGTAATGTCAGCGCCAGCTGGAAAGAAACGAGCTGAGGGCTAAGATACTACAATAGCGTCAAAGAACACAGTAGTAGGTTACTGCAGCCGCCACAGATCGCAGCACATAAGGGGACGATGGAAATAGCCACGCCAGGTTTTCACCACAGCCCGCCGCAAAGCGGGATGGACTTGCTGCGGCCCCTGACGTGACTTGCTCGCGGTGGCAGCCGAGGTGTTGCGAGGTACTAAATCGTAAGGCAAACTCGGAGTCAGGGGACGGAGGCAAGAGGTATGGTACACGGATATGACAGACGAGGCTCAAGGAGGAGGCTGAGGCGGTTTTTCCTGTCTGTAATTTGGAAATACGATTCACATTCTTCATACTGAAGAAGCTCATCCCAAGCCAGTTTTGCAGCATTTGCTTGTACTTCAGTATTCCAGTTTTGTACCAAATTCCATCACTAATGCAAAATAAGCACCTAAAACATTCCCTGTAGTTAGGGTCTCTTTCAATTCCATACGCTGCATTTGAACAAATTGGTGTCATGCAGAAACTGGATTCAAACTACCACGTTTATGCTTCATAACAAACAGCGTTGGAACTTTTTTAGGTATTAATGATGAAGCTGAGGGAGGTAGAATTTCCTTGGCCAAAAATTGTTTCGGAATGTTAGCAAACTGACTATGGAGGATTTCTCTATAGTACTTGAGTTTGTCCTCCCTCTCAGCAGCTGAAAAAAAGGTTCCCATTTTGGACCGGTAGCGAGGGTCCAAGAGGGTGGAGAGCCAGAAGTCATCCCTCTGCCGGATGGTGAATATTCGGCTGTCACTAGCCAGGCAAATCAGCATGCTGCGGGCCATGTGCGCAAGTGATTCTGAGGGACTCCCTGCCTCCATCTCCACTGTATACTGCCACGGTGCTTTTGGGACAGTGGCAGAATGACATAGTGTGGAGGTCTCGGCAGCAGCCACAGCAGCAGCATGAGGTCAGACAGTGGCACAATGACATTCTGGAGGTGGCAAAAACAGGAGTAGGCCACAGAGTGGCACAATGACAGAGTGTGGAGGTCACGGCAGCAGCCACAGCAGCAGCATGAGGTCAGACAATGGCACAATGACAGAGTGTTGAGGGCACGGCAGCAGCCACAGCAGCAGCATGAGGTCAGAGAGTGGCACAATGACACGGTGTGGAGGTGACCGCAGCAGCAACAACAGCAGCAGCAGCATGAGGTCAGAGAGTGGCACAATGACACAGTGTGGAGGTCACGGCACCAGCAGCAGCAGCATGAGGTCATAGAGTGGCACAATGACAGAGTGTGGAGGTGGGTGGCAATACCAGTCCCTGGTAAAGATGGTGGTAGGCAGATGGAGAAACTGGCAGCAGTTCTGTGGCATCAAGCGGGTGGCAGTATCAGAATAGTGGCTGAGGCAGGTAGTTTGAACCCAGACTCATTTCTCAAAGTTTGGGTGAGGCGTCATGGCTGATGTAATCTGACGCCTAAGGCATTGGTGTGTGGAAATCCTGGACGATCCATGCCTGATTCATTTTGACACAGGTCAGTCGTTCCACATTTCCAGTGGACAAGCGGGTTCTCCTTGGGTTAACGATGGCCCCCGCCGCACTGAACACCCTCTCTGATGCCACACTACTGGCCGGGCAGGACAGCTTCTCCACTGCAAACTCGGCAAGTTGCGGCCACACATCCAGTTTGGCTGCCCAGTAGTCCAGCAGATCTTCTAACTGGGGTGGCAGAGTGCTGTCCAAGTAGGCCACCACCTGTTGGTTCAGGGTCTGCTTCAGGTCCTGCTGCTGCTGGCGAGTGCCCTCCTCACTAGGCGGGTGAAGGAAGCTGCTCATCAGCGACTCAAGACTTAGGTTGCTGCTGATAGAGATGGTACTGCTCCTACCCCCCCCACCTTCCCACAGCAGCCGTGGCAGTGGTACATGAGCGCTGAGGAAACCTGCGGTCAGACCTATCAGAGGATGGACCATGCTGCACATAGGCAGCGGTTAACTGACTACGGAGGATTTCTCTATAGTATTTGAGTTTGTCCTCCCTCTTAGCAGCTGGAAAAAAGGCTCCCATTTTGGACCGGTAGCAAGGGTCCAAGAGGGTAGAGAGCCAGAAGTCATTCCTCTGCTGGATGGTGACTATTCAGCTGTCACTAGCCAGGCAAATCAGCATGCTGCAGGCCATGTGCGCAAGTGACTCTGAGGGACTCATTGCCTTCATCTCCACTGTATACTGCCACGGTGCTTGGGGGTCATCTGCCTTGTCTTCCTCATCTTCTTATACCTCCTCCAGCTGCTCCTGCTCCTCCACTCCTGTCACCTGGATAGAAAATCCACTCATTTCACCAGACAATGCTTCTGCTCCAATGTCCTCCTCCTCCTCCAGTTCAGTCCCCACCGGACTCATGTGGCCACGAGATGTAGTCGCCATGTCTCCAGTCCCCTGCCCAGACAGATTTTTCAGCATCTGTTCCAGGACATAAAGCAGTGGAATCACGTTATTCATACCGTAGTCCTGGTGACTGACAAATAACGTCGCCTCCTGAAACGGCCGCAGCAAACAGCAGGTGCCACGCATGAGTTGCCACTGGCTGACATGAAAGTTACACAGGGGAGTACTCCTGTCCGCCTGGATCATCAAAAAATCGTTAATGGCCTTTCCCTGTTCATACAGTCGGTCTAACATGTGCAGGCTGGAATTCCAATGGGTGGAAACATCGCATATCAGCGTGTGTTGGGGGAGGCTGTTCTGCTGCTGCAACTCGAGGAGGGTGTGCCTGGCTTTGTAGGAATGGATGAAGTGCATGCACAGTTTCCTGGCCATTTTCAGAATCTTCTGAAGATCGGTGGAAGACTTCAGGAACCTTTTCACAACCAGATTAAACACATGCGCCATGCAGGGCACATGGACCATCCCTCCTCGGCGCAGCACGGACACCATGTTCCTCCCATTGTCCGTCACCATGGTTCCCATTTGCAGTTGGCGCAGAGAAAGCCACACATCGATTTCTTGCTGCATGACGCGGAGCAGTTCCTCCCCTGTGTGATTTCGTTCGCCGAGGCAAGCCAGGTGTAGAACTGTGTGACACCGCTGTGCCCTATACATGTGGTATGATGGAGCAGCACTTGTGGAGGCTGAGATGGTGGTGGTGGTGGAGGAGGAGGAGGCAGACATTGGCGCAAGAGCAGCAGTTTGACAACATGGAGGAGAAAGCGCCATCTCCTGTCCAAGTAGTTGGTGTGGCTGGGCAGGAAGAACATTCACCCAGTGGGCCGTAAAGGACATGTATTGGCCCTGACCGTAGTTACAGCTCCACATGTCCGCGCTGCCGTGCACCTTGGAACAAACTGATAAGCTCAAGGACTGGCCCACCTTTTGTTCTACATATTTGTGAAGGGCTGGTACTGCCTTTTTGGAAAATAAATTATGGCTTGGAACTCTCCATCTCGGCTCGGCACAGGCCAATAGTTCTCTGAACGGTGCAGAGTCCACCATTTGGAAAGGGAGGGACTGCAGTACCAACAACTTGGACAGGAGCACGGTCAGCTTCTGCACCTTAGGATGGTTGGACGCATACTGTTGTCTCTTCGCAATTGCCTCGTTGAACGACTGCTGGCGCCATGAATAGCCAGGAGCAGGAGCGTCTGGACCGGGATATGATGGCAAAGAGAAACAGCTCCCTTCTGCAGAGGTGGTGGAGCCTTGACTGGCTGCAATGGCATGCGTGCCACTGGGCTCTGCTGCTGCTGTTGCTGCGTCGGCAGGATGGACCACCACATCTGAGCCACGTTTCTCCCAGGCCACCGGATGGTGACGCTGCATGTGTTGACGCAGGGCCGTGTTGCCATCGTTAGGACCCTGGCCACGTTTCACTTTCTGCCCACAGATTCTACATATACCCATATTCGGCTCCTCCGGTGTCTTAGCAAAGAACTGCCACACCGCCGAGTAGCTGATTTTACCGCCAACGCTCTGCACTGAGTGACTACTACCGCTGCTGCTTCGCTGAGCCCCTGTTTTGCTACTTTCTTGGACCTGCAAAGCGGGTTTTCTACCCCGACTGCCCACTTGCTGGGTGCGCCGCTGCCTGAAGCGCAAGCTGATGCCCTCTTCTCCTGACGATGATGAAGCACTTGCTCTACCCGGCTCAAAAGTGTGGTCGGCTACATCATCATCGATTATTGCTGGATTTTCACTGCTGTGGAGCACAGGCCAGGCAAGCTGCAAAGGAATGCAGATGACCTATCTATGGTACACTTTGTGCTGGTTGAAGGTGCCCAGACCCCCGGCATCGGGCAGATGGTGGTATGTAGGAAGGCACAAGGGGCTATCGTGGACAGACGATTTGAGTCACCGATCTGCCTGAATTCGGCGAGGCAAAGCCCCATCATTTCTGGTGTCAGCGGCAGTAGGCCACTGACACACATTTATATTATTAGTATGACTGCAATCATACTACAAAAGGCTTTTACTTGAGCAGTCAAAAGAGCTGGGTGGGATTACTGCTCCCACATTCCAGACCTGAAGGCGGCTCCACTAACCCTAAGCATGGTACTGTGGTATCTTAAGACAACAAAAGGCTTCCCACGTGTGTAAATTATAGGAATAGAAAAATAAATCTCAACAATAGAAAAAACTACTCCTTTAAAACATACCTTTTAATAACACTAAATTAAAATATCTATCCGGGACACCACAAAGAAGGGGTAATACCCTAAAACTGTCACCTACACCATGAACCCTGTAGTACCTATCACAACGGAGACACCGCCCCAATAAGGGCGACCCCGTGATTAACTCCTATACTGTATCCTATCTAACGTCCCGACTGTATATATATTACTAGGTGAAGTCAGAAGGAAAAATACAGCTTGATTAGCAATATATCTACAAAAACGGCGCCAAAGTAGGTGCTAGTGGCACTAGAATTCTAAATCAGACTATTCACCAAAGGAAACTGACAAAAATACCCTCAATAAGCCAAATTACAAGTAAAGGGGGGTATACAAAGAGTGCCAATACTATCTGCGCCTTCAACCCAACTGGTAACTACGGTCAATAGGGCGATGTTAACCCAGGCGCCAGAGTGGATAATACGCTAAATTAACCCAACGTGTTATCCCATTTCAGGATTCCCATGGTCCAAAGATTAACAATTAACTCCATCTGAATTTCGTCTATTCATCACAGGGATCCAGTGGAAGTCTCAAAAAGTTTGGGATATCTCCCAAAGAGGGGAACCACTGATTAAGTATACAGCGGGACTTGTACACATGTTGTACACCATGTGAGTTCCCATCATTTTGGGGATATACCAACTCCTTTTGAGACTTCCACAGGGAAACCCTGTGATAGAATAGACTGGAGATTCAGATGGATGTTAATTGCTTAATCTTTTGACCCACTGAGGAATCCCTGGAATGGTGATGAAACGCGTTTGGGTTAATTTAGCGTATTATCCACTCTGGCCCCCTGGGTTACATCGCCCTATTGACCGTAGTTACCAGTTCGGGATGAAGGGCGCAGATAAGTATTGGCACTCTTTGTATACCCTTTACTTGTAATTTTGGGTTATTGAGGGTATTTTTGTCAGTTTCCTTTGGTGAATAGTCTGATTTAGTATTCTAGTGCCACTAGCACCTACCTTGGCGCCGTTTTTTGAAAATATTGCTAATCAAGCTGTATTTTTCCCCTTTTGACTTCACCTAGTAAATATATACAGTCGGACGTTAGATAGGATAAGTAAAGGAGTTAATCACGGGGTCGCCTTAACAGGCGGTGTCTCCGTTGTGATAGGTACTACAGGGTTCATGGTGTAGGTGACAGTTTAGGGTATTACCCCTTCTTTGTGGTGTCCCGGATAGATATTTTAATTTAAATGTTATTAAAAGGTATGTTTTAAAGGAGTAGTTTTTTCTATTGTTTACTGTGGTATCTTGCAAAGACTGTTATTCGAATACGAATAAAGTCTGTCGTTATCCATCTTTGAAAGACTGCTATCGTTTGAGCAAATTCTTACTATATATATGTCATATCATTGCGCCACCCTCGCCGAGCACAGACTGCGAGGGAGCGAGAGACAGGTGAGTAAGGGATTTCTTATTTTCTTTTACATTAAAGTAGCCTGGCTGCCTGACCCTTGCTACCTACCTGACCCTGGCTACCTACCTAACCCTGCCTGGCTACCTACCTGACCCTGGCTTCCTACCTGACACTGGCTATGTACCTGACCCTGCCTTAAACCCACCCGACCCCCGCCTGACCCTGGCTACCCCTCTACCCTGTCTGGCTACTACCTGACCCTTGCTACCTACCCTACCCTGGACCAACCCGACCCCCGG
>JAODAL010069277.1:0-16425 GCA_025379985.1 Phyllomedusa bahiana | reverse complement strand
AGGGAACGGGAGACCGCGTTTCCCCTGGACGGCCCTCCCATGTAAAAAGGGAGGGGGCTTGTCGTCCTTTTTGGGGTCGCCATCTAGGGGCCAGCACGCCAATTTAGGAAAGGGGACTTGGGCTGGGGTGGAAAAGTCGGGGCCAAAATTGCCCCTTCCTCTGATGTGACAGCTCACCCAAGTAACACTTTACCTCCGCAAAATTTACCAAAAAGGGGAAATATAACAGATTTTTAAATTTGGGACCATTTTCCATTTCTGTTTTTTCCATACAGGTGGGGCGGGGTTCCCTGGTGACTAAAACCAAAAGTGAGTTTTAAAAAAAACAGGGTTTTTGGGCCCAAGATTTTGGTTTGAAGTTAATTTTTCCCCCATTGCCCTACCCCCATGTGCCTAAATTTTCCTAAGGGTTCCGGTGAAAGAAAAATTGTCAAGCCCCATCCCTTTCCCCTATAGTTTTTCTTGGGCCTGAACCCCAAGCCTGTGGCACTTTTTTAAAATGCTTTTTAAATTTGGGGGGGCCCGCGGGAGGGGGGGTTTGCCACTAAAAACCCGTGTAAACCCCTTCGTATTTTATAGCTTCGTTACGGATTTCATGTGCTTTACTGCTGGAAACGGTAAACCACTTTCAAAGTGGTTTGCCCCTAAAGCCAAAAAATTTTTGTTTTAGCGCTAGAATGCGCCTAAAATTTATGATCCCCCAGTGGGAGCAAGGTTATAAATGGGGCACATTCTAAAACAAATTTATATGCCAAAAAAATTTGGCCTTTTCTAACGCCCAATTTTCCCTACTTTTTTGTCTCCCATCATCTTCATATGAGACGGGAGGAAAAAAAGGTCTAAACTTAGGTCCCCATAGATTGGGGCTCCCCAGCGGGCCCCAAAGTTTTGTAAAGATTCTAAAAACCCATTGGGTTTGGGTCACCAGCATTACCATTTAAATATTTAAATTTTTTAAGTTTTTTAAAAATCTATTTTTTTTAAGAAAAAGGGGAAAATAAATGTTTTTTATTAAATGGGGGAAATTTATAAAATTTTTTTACTTTTTGAAAAAAATTTACCTGGGGGGTTTTTTAAAAAGGAAGGAAACCCCTTTCCTGATGTATAGATAATACAGTAGGGTTTTGTGAGCGTTTAGGGAAAACTAAAACTAAATGTGAACCCCATTGAAAAAGGGGTTGTCATAAAATTTTTAAATGCCCTCCATAAATTTGATGGAGTTGGGCCCAAAACCCCCCAGGGCCCCGGATTTTTTGCAAGAGAGCAACAACCCCGCCTTATCTGTGAAACTTTAGTATAGTTACTATCCCCCCCCTTTTTTTCTTTTTCAGGAGTTTGTCACCCTTTGGCCCTTCCCTCTAGTGATAATGTAAAGGGCCCTCTCCCCTTTCCCCTGCCCAAATTTGATTTTACAGCAAAGTTTAAAATTGGGCGAAAGAAAACATAAATTTTTCAAACCTCCCTGGGGACTTCCTATTTAGCCAGTAATTGTCACAAAAATTTTTTTAAAAATAAAAAAAAAGCAAAACCCAAAAGGAAAAAAATATATGATACATATTTCCTGATAACCATTGATATATTAAGCACCCAGTCAGTGGGATCTACTGTAAAAGTGTCTTTTTTCAGTTGCAAAAGGGTTTGTTGGGTTAGGTTTTTTTAAATTTTTAAACCTATGGTAAAATTCCTCAAACATTTCCACAGGAAATACCCCTTTTTAAAACCTCTGGACCCCACTTTTTGGGGAAAAGGTTTTGGGTTCCCCTCAAGTCACATAAACCCTCATAAAATTTGTAATATGAAATTGAAGATTTAAATGTCAACAGATATTCATTTCCCCATCCCGGCTCTTCGGGGGTTTTTTCCCTTCCCTGGGGGTTTTAAAGGATTTTTTCCCGGGCTTTTTTGCTATCCGTTAAGGGAAAAAAACTTTTACCCCAGAGCGTGTTTTAAAACCCCAGCCCCAAAAGCCCCCACCAAACAGGTCATTTTTTGGAATTTCCTCAGTTTTCCCCAAGGTGATATAATTATTGTCGGGGGGCCCTTTTCGGGTGGGACATCCTGAAAAATGACCTGTTGGGGGCCCTTGAGGACTGGAGTTGAGAAACACTCCCCTAGAGCCCCCCCACCTACCCAAATGGGATTCTACTCTGCAACTAATGAGGAAACAAACACACAAGAATCAGCGGGTATGCAATGGAAATTCTAAATTGCCTTTTCCCCCAAATTCACATTGAAAGGGCTCCGAGTATTGGTTGTGCCCTTAAGAAAACAGTAAAATTTAAAACAGGTGGGCATTGCAGGAGCCCTAGGGGTACTGCCCCATAAACCCTTATTGAATATATTTAAATTTTCACCCGGGCCAAAACAGGGTTGTTTTGGAAAAAACAAGATTGTTTTCTGCTTTAATTTTTTAAAAATACAAAACTTTTAAAATTTTACAACTTTCTAAACAAAATTTAAGTAAAAACCCATCCCATTTTTTTTAAAATCGTATTATCCCCCTTTCCCATGGTAAAAAGTAAAATGATAAACCCCTTTGATACAATGTAAAGAAGTCAGTATCCCCAGCTTTTTTTAAAAACATTTAAAAATTTGTGAGCCCCCCAATATAAATTTTAACCACCACCCATCAATTTCTAATTCGTGGCAACAAAAGTGAGTAGCCCCCCTAATTGTAATATTTTTTTTTTTGTGGCCTCCATTTTTTTCCCCAGAAACTCCCTTAAAATCTTTGGGGCATGGGGGGTCATTAAGCTTCCAGGTTGCGGGCCCATTTGAGGGTCCTTTTTCCCATTCCTCCAAAGTGACATCAACGGAGCTGGTGGGTGTTAGAGCCCTTGGCCCCTCCTCCCCTTTTTTTTAAAATTTTTTTTTAAGGGGAAAAGGGCCACCACGTTGGCCTTAAATGGGTTTTGGGTTTTTTGGAACAATACTTGGCCCTTTTCCAGCACCTTTCACCACTTTTTTTTTCCCAAGCAAGGGCAGTGGTCGTTTTAAAACCGGGGGTTAATTTGAGGGGAAGTACTTTGCCTTTTGGGGTGCCATTTTTAAACTTAAAAGTGACTAGTATGAGAGAGGGTAGAGTAGTAACAAAAATTTTTTTCCCACCCCTTTGGCTCCCCATTCAACCTGAAAACCCCTTTATAACCCCAAGGGAAGTCACTTTGACAGTGAAAGAGGGAAAAATGGGCCAAATTGGGCCCAAAAATTTGTTCCTTTTTTCCTTAGACTTTGTACCTCACTTCTTGTTGCCAGGGGTTTTAAAACTTTGAGGGCTGGGGTGTTGAGTTATTTTGAGGGCCCTACCGCAAAATTTTAATATTTTTTATACAAGCTTTTTCTGACGATTTTCCCAATTGTATCAAATTTTTTCTTATTTTTAGTTTTAGCCCTTTTTTAATAAAAATTATAAAAACAATTTTAAAAAATTGGAGCTACTGAAACATGTGAACAGTTTAAATTGAAAACCTTTTTCTTTAAAAAAGGGGGGAAAAAACCCCCAAAAAGGGTTTTCCCATTGAAAAATTTGAAAGTGACAGAAAGTAATAAGTTCAAATTTACTAAAAATCAACAAAGGGAAAATCAGACTTTCGTTTTTAAAATTGTGGGTTTAAACCGAAAAAATTTTTTAAAAAAAATTAAAATTGAAATTTGGGCCCTGGAAAAAAAAAATTTTGGATGGAGCCCTTTAGAAAAATTTTTTTAAAAAATTAATTTGACCATAGGGGCGATTGAAATTGAAGAGATGGATAATACAAAAATGGAAATTCCAAAGGGATCCTAGAAAAAATTCAAAAGGGTTTTTTGGGAGGGGTTGAACTCCAAGGTTCCAGGGTTTACATCAGGTCAGATTTATCATCCTAAAAACTTTCTTTACTAAAGTGGACCTTAAATTTTGGAAGATGACAGAGGAAGAAACCCAATTTTTTGAAAGTAAATCATTAAAAAGGAAGAAAAGTTTTTTTCCCAAAATCAAGCCGGGCAAAGCTTCGGGGAGAATGCCTTTGGACGATGAGAAAAAAAATTGGGTTTTTTTGGAAAGCCCACATCAGCCTATGTTGACAGAAGTATACAAGAAAAGGAACTTTGGGGTAAATGAAGGAGGCCGCAGGGGAATTTTTTGGGGTACTTTACTCCCATCTGCATGGGGTTTGTTTTTGAATCTTTTAAAGGGGGAAAAAGGGAAACCCAACAAAAATATAAATACATTTGGGAAACTGTTTTTAAAGCAAAGCATTAGTCTATTTCAAAGTGGGTTCTATAAGCCCTGTTTCTAAATCCTATTAAAACTTTCTGTGGGTAGAAGCAAAAAACGCGGGCCTGGAGATAAAACCCTTTCACACCTGGGGTCGCTGGAGCATTTTTGGTTCCACGAGGATGAGCCCAAAAAAAACCCGGGTTGGCCCGTGCAAGAATTACCCTCATTGAGGTTCCCAGAGATTTGCTTTTTTCATTTATTTCCCTTAAAAGGGTTGCCCAAACCCAAAAATATTTTAAAAATTTTTAAATTTTGGAAATGTCTTTTTTTTGAGTTTGTGGCCAGTTTTATTAGTTTTTTTATTTTTCGGGTTTGAATTTAAAAAGCAAATTGCCCTATTTTCATAATAGTAAATAAAAATTATAATTACTTTTTTTCCAGTTTTTAAAGGGGGTTTGCTAACAAAGTTTTGTTTTTTTAAAGGGTTTAACTCATTTTCAAAAAACCAAGTCACTTTTTCCCCCAATATAGCCCAAATTAAACAGTGCCCCTACCATTCCTAGATACCCCTCTTTATGGGCTGGCATCAGCCTCCTCGGGTCTGTTTTTAAAAACTAAAAACCCTTTTTCAGCCCTCTAAAATTAAGGTGCAGAAATAGTTGCTTATACCTACAGACCCTGGTTTTGGGTTTGCAGCCTAGTGGACAGCCAAGTAAACAGGGCCCCCCTGAATTCAAACTGAAACCGGGAAAAAACAGGACTGAGGTAAGAGGAATCAATATAGTGGGCAAACCCTTTAATTTTATTCCGGGTAAACCTTTGGGGAGTTTTTTTTTTCTTTAAAAGGGAAATCTTCGTCCCAATTTTTTTTTACAAATTTAAAAAAAAAAATACTTGGGGCATATTCCTTTTTTTTCCCCGTTTAATTTTTTTATTTTCTGAATGTAGATTTATCAATTGGGGTTGTCTGTAGGGAAATTATGGGGGCAGCCAAATCGGCGCCTGATTTAATTTTAACGGGCTTTTAAAAAGAATGCTTTACACCCAGCTCATGGGAAAAATAGGAGCCAGGGGAAACAGAAGGGGACCCCTTTAAACATCAGGTCATTTTTTTTTGTTGCCCAACTTTATTTTAAAACTGAAAAATATCAACAAATTTTTTTCCCCCTGTTTTTTACCAAACAGAAAATTCTTTATTTTTTACAAAAGTCTCAAATTTAAAATTTTTTGGAACTTCCCCTCCCTTGTTTTGGGTTTGGGTGCCTTGGAAATAGTAGGCCAAAATGCCCTAAAAATTTTAAACCCCTTGTTTACTTTTTAAAAGGGTTTTCTTCAGTAAAAATTTCAAAAAAAAGGACACCCGGGAAGGATGTGACCCCAGTAAAGTAAAAGGTTTTGTTTACCCCCAGGGGGGTAGACTCCCAGGTTTTATGGGAGGGGCCTAACCTCCTAAATGGAAACTTTTTTAAATTTAAATTAGGGGGGGTTCTAGCCTTGACCCGTAAACCCCAACTTCACCTCCCAGGGAAAATATTTAACAGAAAGTAAAAAACCCATGGGGCCCCAAATTTATCCCCAATTCAATTATTCTTATTATTTCGGGCCCCCCTTCCAAAAAGTCAAAAAACAAAAGCAGCATGATAGATGAGGCATGTGGCCAACAGCATAGAAACCCAAACCTTCTACAATAACACAGAGTAAAGGCAACGTGTACATTTGAGAGATAGCTAAATGCAATACATGCATATTATAGACAAAGTATCACACACACTGTCATATACCTCGCTCACCCTCCATACAATGGATAAGAGGAGATGTAGACTGAACGAGAATTTAAACCCAAAAGGAAAACCCAAAAAAGGAAAATTTTTTGTAGAAGTCAGTGTAAAAATAAACCCCTTGCTTCAAGACCGGGAAACTAATCTCCCTTCCCCTGCAAAATGTGCCGTGCTTTTTTGGGGGATGTTCCAAAAGGGGGTTTTTGGACCCTTTTTTTTAGACCCGGTTTTTTGTTTTCCGTGTTTCGGACCCTAAAAGGCGGACCCAAAACACCCCATCTACAATGTGCATTTGTGATTTACTTTGCTTTAAAATGTAAAACAAGCTTGGCGTTCAGAACAGTAAACCGTTTTTTATTTTTTTTGGTCTTTTTGATGGTCTTTGGTTCCTTTAAAAAACAGAACTTTTTCCAGGGCCAATTTTTGGGATCCAAAGATGGGGGGGAAAAGATGCCCCTATTTAAAAAAATAGGGTGTTTTTTTTTCTGCTGTGGGCCCAAAATGAAACCCAAAACCATGCACCCAACTTGGGTGTGTGTTGCTCCCTTTTTAAAGCGGGCACAAAAGGAATGAAATTTTTTGGATCCAAAAAAACATGTTCAAAACCCCATGTGAACATCCCCTTATTTTTGTTTAATTAATTAGCTTTAACCCGGTTTTTTACCCAGCGCGTTTTTGCCCGCTATGCCCAGAGCCCTTTTGTTTAAATCAGACGTATCCCCTTTATGTGGAAATAACTTTTCTGACCTAAAAAAGGGTGATTTAGAAAAAGGTTTTTTTTTTTTGTTTTTTTTTTCGTGACACATTGGGGGGACATGCCCAAAAAGGGGCCCATGTCCATCCCAGTTTTTAAGGTGAAATTAAATCGGGTTGAAAAAGTCCCCACCGAAAGTCCGATACTTTCAAAAAAATGGCGTAGGTATCCTTGGGCATCGCATCAAAAAAAGGCTTTATTGTGAATCGTAAACATGATATCTTGGTAGTATATGTAATGGTCTAAAAGGGCACGCTCCCGCAACGGGGCGCACGGGTTTTCCCCATATTTGGTGCTTAAAAAGTGTCATTCCGGCGTTAATGGCCTATTTTTGGTTTGACAGATCATTTACAACAAAAATATAGCGTCAAAAGTGGTTTTGGCACAAAATAGCCAAAAAAAAACGGGCGTTTCATGGATTTGTTGCCCCAGATTCAAAAATCCCCCCAATTCATGGGATAACACAAAAAAATTTATTTTTTTTTTGAAAAATATCATTAAAATTGTATCTCTTCATATAAACAGTGAGTCGATATAGCAAAGCATGGTCCCGATTAGCTTTACAGACCGATGGTTTGGGGTATTTCCCTTTTTTCCTGGTGTTGGTGTGTTGGAATGTTTCCCCATTGTTTTTTAAAACTAGTAATCTTTTGTTGATCCCTTTGGTTCTGTGAAAAAATAATAAGGCGACGTCCAAAAAATTGGCGGGCCGAGCGTGTTTAGGCTCACTAAATCAGTGTAAAGTGCGCAAGAAGTCCGATCCTCTCAAAATTCTGGTGTCAGGTATACCTTGCATAGTAAACTTAATCCGCCTAAAAAGGCGAATTGCGGAATAGCTATCTTTTGGTAGTGTATGTAATGCAAACTTAAAAGGCACATTCGCAACAGAGGCGCAAAACCGTGTTGGACTGGGGGTCGGGGGCCCAGAGGGGAGTTGATTTTGGGGGGGCCCCCCCTACTGTACATGAAATTTTCGGCCTCCGGAAAAAAGGCCCCCTTTTCCCAATAATACAGTTGCAAAAAAAATGTTGGGTGTAGTAATATCAGTGGTAACACTTTTTAGTCTAAACTATCTGGGAACAGGGTGAGTAGCTCCATCCATACCCCCCTCCCCCACAAAAATTCCACCCACCCACATACAATATCCCCCTCCCCCCCACATTAATATCCCCCTCCCCCCACTTACAATTCCCCCCCCCCACCCCCCCCCCCATACAATTACCCCCCCAAACCAATTTCAATATCCCCCCCCCCCAAATAAACCCCCTATAAATTCCCCTCCCCCCCCCAAAATACAATATCCCCTCCACTTTTTCCCTTGGTCACGCCCCCTCACCACCTTCAAAATAAACACCAGAAGAAAGTAAAAGTGTAACTCCATCACAGGGTCAGGTGTTCCCTCCTCTTAAAAATCAGGGAACATGTACATGCCCACTTTACTCGCGTTTAAATTTAACCTACAAACACCGCCATATGGAGAAACCACATAGAGGGCAGACACCAGCTAGGTAAAATCTACAACCCCACCATATAGAGACAACATAGTGGTCCAAAACGCTCAGGTTTTAAAAAAAACATCACCATATAGAGCCCCACATGAGGTCAGCACCAGCTCAGGTTTAACTACAACACTCCCATAAAAGGACCAATTGAGGTCGACCCCAGCTCAGGTATAACCTACAACATCCCATTAGAGACCACATAGGGGTGCACCAGTCAGGTTAACCTACAACAGAGAAAATTTAGGCCACGTAGAGGTAGACACCAGTCAGGTCACATCACATTACATAAATACAGCCTGCCCCAAAATAGAATAAAAAAATCCCGACGTCAGGGACTCACCGGAGACGTCTATCTATGGTCGTTCTTTCTCTCATAAGTTGTTTTATTCCTTTTTTTGCATCCGTTCCACATGCATGAGGGACTTGTCCGGAACTCATCCCTGCAGAAAATTACACAAAATTCTTAAAATCCTCAATTTTTCAGTTCTCTTTATTTTATTCCCCCCTTGTACAAGTTCCCCTGGGTGAAAAACAGGTACAAGCCCTAATTAGAGGCCTAGTACCCCAGGGGTTGGAGGGTGGGGAGGGGCTAAGTCCCCTGGAGAATTGCTACAACTATGGGCTGCTTCCCTCCAATTATATTCCAGGTAAGTAGGGAAGACCTAAGTAGGAAGGGAAAAGGCAAAGGCCCCCGGTAACTAGTAGGCCCTCTTTAGTTGGGACCCCCGCGGATAAGTTGGGAAACCCGGCCCCAGGCCCGGCTGGTGGGTACCTAGCCACGGGTGGGTAGGGGAAATAGCCTCCCGGTTTTGATAACAGGCCCCCAGTTAGGAAAGTGATCGTTCGTTAGGTTGGTGGCCCCAGTTAGTAGACTGTAGGGAGGTGTTTGGGGAGTCCCCAAATTTGTTAGGGTGTAGGTGGTAGTTGCCCCCGTTAGGTAAGCTGAGGTAGTTAGGGTCCCCCCTTTTATAGGCTTCAAAACGTTAGGGGTCTCCTTTTGGTAGTAAAAAGCAGTTTGGGGGGCTCTTTTTGGTGTATAAGGTAGTTGGGGCCCTTTGCTGTGTGCAGGAAATCAGGGCCCCCTTTAGTATTTTGGTGCCGGGCCCCCCCTGTATGTAGCCAGGGGCCCCCTTTTTTTGTAGCCAGGGCCCCCTTTTTTCCCCCTTTACATTTGGCCAGGGCACCCCCCCTTTTTGTATTAGGACCCCCCTTTGTCAGGGCCCCCCCTTTTAAACCCCCCCCTTTTTGTAGCCGGGCCCACTTAGATAGCCGGGCCCCACTTTATGTAGCCAGGGCCCCCCCTTTATTTTAGTCAGGACCCCTTAGTTAGTCGGGGCCCCTTTACGTACCCCCGGGCCCCCCTTTTGTGCAGGGCCCCCTTTATGTAGCCCGGGTCCCCTTTTTTGATAGCCAGGGCCCCCCTTTTAATGTGCCGGGCCCCTTTTTAGAGTCAGGGCCACTTTTTGAAAAACCCGGGCCCCCTTTTTAAATTTTTCCAGGGCTCCCTTTATGTGTAAGGGCCGCCCTTTATTAGCCAGGGGCCCACTTTGTAGCCAGGGCCCCTTTATATTTAGGTAGCCAGGGCTACCTTTTTGTAGCCCGGGCCCCCCCACTTTAGATAGAGGGGCCCCCCTTTTGATAGTCAGGGCCCCCCCTTTAATAGTCAGGCCCCTCTTTAGATGCCAGGGCCACTTAGGTGCAGGGCCCCCTTTATCCAGCCAGGGCACACTTAGGTAGTCAGGGCCCCCTTTATACAGCCGGGGCACACTTAGGTAGTCAGGGCCCCCTTTACACAGCCAGGGCCCCCTTTATACAGCCAGAGTCCACTTAGGTAGGCAGGGCCCCCTTTATACAGCCAGGGTCCCCTTTTACGCCGGGCCCACTTAGGTAGTCAGGGCCCCCTTTATACAGCCAGGGGCCCCTTTATACAGCCAGGGCCACTTTATACAGCCAGGATCCACTTTATACAGCCAGGGCCCTTTATACAGCCAGGGCCCCCTTTATACAGCCAAGGCCCCCTTTATACAGCCAAGGCCCCCTTTATACAGCCAGGGCCCACTTTTTTAAAGCCAGGGCCCCTTTATAAGCCCGGGAAAATTTTTACGCCCGGGCCCCCTTATACAGCCAGGGCACACTTTATACAGCCAGGGCCCCCCTTTGGTAGTTTAAAAAAAAAAAAAAACAGCTCTTTTCCTTGCCCCCGGTCCCGTCCTGCCGCTCCGAGCTGCCGCCGGCCCGTATGCCCCTGTAGGCGGGGCGGTGAAGTGATGCACCGCGCCGCCTACGTCATGTAGGGGGGCGCCCGGAGGTGAAGGCCCAAATGCCTTAGCTGCCCGGGAATCACCCCCGGGGCGCAGCGCTAGTGGCGCTCTGCTCCGCTGCGTAGTCCCCAACCCCGGGCCGGTTTTGAGCGCTCGGGATGCAAGTCCTGGGGTTCAGCGAGGATGGCGGGGGGGGCCCCCCGGGGAGCGAGGCACTCCCTCCGGGGCCCCACAGAGTGGGGGGGGGGGGGGGTCCCACCGGGGGTTTCACCGGTCCCCCGGCGGCCCGTCCGACCCTGGTTTAACTTCATTACTAGTATATGTAATGGCCTTCAATAGGTGCATTGCCTTTGGAGGGCACATGTTCTGTTTTATTCACATTACGGTGTGTGCCCAGGTAAAATGCGCTAGTTTTGGTTTGCAAAGTTTCATTTACATTGAGAATATGGCGTCAAAAAACTGGCGTAGCGTATTGGGGCATGTCAACTAAAATGTTCTGAAAATTTGGAAAAATTTGCCATTTTCAAACTTCAAAATATTTGTGTGTAAGACATACCGCTCAAAATAGTTTATATCTAGCATCTTCCCTATTTCTTTTTTTTTTACGGCAGTGGGGTGCTTATAAACTTGGTAGCAATTTGCAACACAGATTTTTTTTAGGACAGTTGTCTGATGGGGCCCTTGAGGGCCTGTATGTTAGATACCCCCATAAATGACTGCATCTAAAAAAACTGCAACTTAAATATTCAAAAAAGTGTTTAGGAATTTTTTTAAACCCTTAGGGGCATTTTTCCCCTTAGGGTGCCCATTTTTTTGGTGTATTTTGCAAAAAAAAAAACTGTTGATCCCTTTTTCTCTTTTTAAAAGAATGAGTACACAAAAACTAGGCGCATTATACCCCAGCACTTTTGAAGCACCTAAAAAGGTGCATCAAATAGCCTAGCAATGATATGCTATGCGCCTTTTTGTGGTATACACCTAAATTAGGTGCATTAAATATGCTATACAAGGTTCACCACATGCCAGATTTTTGACAGGTTTATTTATTCAGGCGCATTATACACTCATTTAATGCACCTTAAAACTGGCAAAGAAGCGCCTATTTTCTGACAGGTCGCCCTAGGTGTTTGACACAAATTTTGCTTATTTTGCAGATTTTTTATTTTAATTCATTACTTACTGGAACACAATAGATGTTTCCAAGAAAATACAACTCAACATTGATTCCCCCAATTCTTCTTTGCTTGAGAAAGGAAGCGCTGCCCTTTTGAAATACGGCTGCATTTAGCAAACAATGCTATGCGCTCCCCCAGCCAGAAGCTTTTGTCAAGCTTTATAGAAAAACTTCAGCGAAACTGATTAAAATATAAATTCAAATCTTCTAAAGATAAGTGGACTTCCATGCATGAAGGTTTATTTGCTGCCTAATTATAACTGTATGATGACAATAAGTCATAGTTGGCAACTTCCGAAAATGAAAAAGCAGGAGATTCTAGTGGGCGGCCCCGCGTAGGGGCGGCGCGGCAAAAATTTGCTGGGCACGCCCATTTTCTTGGGGGTATGCCACCCCCTTCAAAAAGCCCACCCACCCCACCTAACGCAAAGGCTTTGGAAAGAAACCAGGGTAGTCCCCTTATCCGGTAGTAGCCCCCATAACCAGGTAGTGCCCTTAGGGGGTTTAGAGCCCCCTTGACCAAGGATGCCCCCTCGTACCAGGTGGAAAAAATTTTGAACGGGGTAATCCCCCTTTTTTTACCCAGGGTGCCCCCTTTGTTACCAGGGGGGCCCCCCCATTGTCAGCCAGGTAGGTGCCCCCATTTTTGCAGGTTTGGGCCCCATTGTTGCCGGTAGTGCCCCCATTTTTTGCCAGGTATTGCCCCCATTGGTTGCCGGGGTAGGCCCCCCTTGGGTTGCCAGGTAGTGCCCCCATTTTGCCGGGTATGCCCCCATTGTTTCCCCGGTGTCCCCCCATTTTTTTGCCAGGTAGATGTCCCCTTTTTCCGGTGATTTCCCACTTTCAGGTAGTGCCCCCTTTTTTGCCAGGTAGTGCCCCCATCTGTTACCGGTAGTCCCCCCATCTGTTTGCCAGGTGATGCCCCCCTTGTTCCCAGGTAGATGCCCCCTTTTTTGCCGGTAGACCCCCCTTGTTGCCGGTTGTCCCCCCTTTTACCCGGGTATGCCCCATCTTTTTTTAGGCCAGGTGTCCCCCCTTTTGTTCCCAGGTAGGCCCCCCTGTTGCCAGTAGGTCCCCTTTTCCCAGGTGTGCCCCTCTGTTCCCAGGTGTCCCCCCATCTGTTAGCCAGGTAGTGCCCCCTTAGTTTGCCCGGGTATGCCCCCTCTTTTGCCGGGTAATTTTCCCTCTTTTGCCGGGTAGTGCCCCCTTTGTTGCCGGGTTTTTGCCCCTCTGTTGCCAGGTATGCCCCCGTTTGCCGGGTAGTGCCCCTTTGTTGCCGGGTAGTTCCCTTCTGTTACCCGGGTAGAGCCCCCTAAAGCTAAAAAAAAATCAAATAATAAAACCTTTTCCTTACCGGGCTCCTGCGCGCGGCCATCCTGCCCATCTTTTCAGCGGGCAGGGGGAGTGAGGCCCCGGTCATCCCCTGCAGCCGGCGTCAATTCCCCCTGCGCCGCTGCCTGTATGGGCGGCCACACCCCGGCCGTACATACAGGGGGAGGAGGGGGGGACCCTCCTGCCCCTCCCCGAAGTGAGACCGGGGGGGGGGCGGCCGCTGGGGGCCGCTTCACCCCCCTGTAGGAGCGGTCGGCGGCGCAAGGTGGGCCCCCACCCTATCTTGCCCGCGGAAATTTAAAGGACCCCCCCGCGCGGCGGCGGGAGGAATGCCAACTCCCCGGGGGGCGGGAGGGGCCCCCAAATAGCGGGACCCCCCCCAAAAACGGGGAGTTGGCTTGTATGCAATATTTGCACCGTAAAATTAAATTTTAAAATGACAAGAATTTGAGCACTAAAATTACAGTCTATGTGTGACGTTTATTCACTTTTACACTGCATGTAGTCATGTTTTTTTAAAGAGACAGTTACAGGAAATGTTCAGGGAATTTTTCTGTGGGGAAACTATGCATGCCCCTAACATTTAAAAAATTATTGGTTCTGGGATGACCATTGTATGTTGAGACAATAAGTCTATGGAAAACTGGTTAATGGTTCTAAGGCCCAAAAATGTTACCAATATAATGCAAAATAAAGATGAAAAAAAAATGACGCACATACTAATCCAGAAAAAGCAAGTCTTTCCATATAACATCATAGAGAGCTGCTGAAGGCTAGAAATCCCTTTCTATGTTGAGGAAAGAATCTTCTTTGGGTCATGTACTTTATACACAATGTAGCAGAAAAAAAGAAAATGGGGCCCTCATCTGGTGCCCGAAGGAGCTGCTCATCCTGGCACATGTAAGAGCAGTACAGGACATGTAGTACCCCACTGTACTGTAGAGAGGTGCTACTAGACCACCAATCACTGCATGCACCTCACTAATATATGTAAGAGCAGTACAGGACATGTAGTACCCGACTGTACTGTAGAGAGGAGCTACTAGATCAACAATCACAGCATGTACTTCACTTATACATGTAAGAGCAATACATGACATGTAGTACCGCACTGTACTGTAGAGAGGCGCTACTAGACCATCAATCACTGCATGCACTGCACTAATACATGTAATAGCAGTACAGTACATGTAGTACCGCACTGTACTGTAGAGAGGAGCTACTAGACCACCAATCACTGCATGCACTGCACTAATACATGTAAGACCAGTACAGGACATGTAGTACCCCACTGTACTGTAGAGAGGAGCTACTAGACCACCAATCACTGCATGCACTGCACTAATACATGTAAGACCAGTACAGGACATGTAGTACCCCCACTGTACTGTAGAGAGGAGCTACTAGACCACCAATCACTGCATGCCCCTGCACTAATAATGTAAGACAGTACAGGACATGTAGTACCCACTGTACTGTGAGAGGAGTACTAGACCAAAAAATCACGCATGTACTCATTTAATAATGTAAGAGCATTACAGGACATGTAGTACCGCACTGTACTGTAGAGAGGAGCTACTAGACAACAATCACGCATGTACTTCACTTATCATGAAAGACAGTACAGACATGTATTTCCCGAAATTACTGTAGAGAGGAACTACTAGAACCACCAATTCACTTTGGGGAGGCAAAAAAAAAAGAGTTTTAAACCCACCTAAACCCTAAATACAGAGGTTTTAAAAGTAAAATGTTCATGATATTCGGCTAGATCAGTGTTTGAGACAAGGTATCTTGAAAAAACACTCAACATACAATGTCCCAGGAAAGACTATTATATGTTGAAAATATTGTGCTCTGAGGCCATTGTAACTTCAGGGAGTCTGTTGCGCATCATAATACATTCTATTTCCTGATTATAGCCCCGACAATGCTCACTAGAATCTCCAGTATTTTAGAAATTATTCTGTAACTAATGCCATCAGTATGTTTACAACAATAAAGTTGCAATGGTCTTGAGAAGGCTCACTGGTTTTACCCATCGTGAGATGTTTCGTGCTTTGCCCCTTTGTAATGAGACACCTTTTCATGGGCCGTCATTTGAACCAGTTGATATTATTTATTTGCATTTTAATTACTGATAGATGTCAGCTGGTGTCATGTCTTTTCATTGCTTTTTGCACCTTTCTTTCTTCATGTGTTCAATACTTTTTCCTTTGTCATTTCTCATTATTACACAGAATTTATGGACATCTATAGTTTGATTTATTTGGGTGGATTTGATGGGTTGTTACTGACATCCTATCCCCTATCTCAGCTGATTGTCCCAGGTCTGGTTCTTAGGCTTGGTCAGGTCAGTAGTCAGTAGTCACTGCAATGGGTATCAGTATAACATGGAAGCTAATCCTATATTTATAAAGACTGCTCTACTTTTAAGAGCTGCTAAGTGTGGCTTATAAGATACAAAATGCTGGAGATTAAGGATTTCTTTTAGTCCGATCAGGATGAAATAATCATACATTTTCGATAGATGTCCTGTTTACAAACAAGGCTCCTTTAAGAAGACCTCCCAATACATGTTATCCACACATATAAATTATTCATGTGACTAATGTGCAGTCCACAGACTTTATTTTAAAGCTAGGTCTTTGATTAAGGTTCATTATTTTTTCATTTCTTGAAAGCATTCCCTCATAGACATGAATAAGACATCTCGGCATGTGTCCCCACAACAGCAGAAGCAAAGCTTGAATGAAGTGGCTTCCATTAAGATGACTGAGTGGTAAATCACATATTGAATACTATCAATGAAGGCTGCTCTCCTTAGGATCCATTCACCTGGGTGCATTACAGCTCCTATACAATCTGAATGCAACCTTACTATGGTACCCATATATCTTACAGCAGGCATCCTCAAACTGCGGCCTTCCAGCTGTTGGGAAACTAAGACTCCCATCATGCATTTATATAATCTATAACAGTGGGAATGATGGGAGTTGTAGTTTCCTAACAGCTGAAGGCCTGCAGTTTGAGGGTGCCTGCCTTACAGGATCCAACTGAAAAAAATGGAGCATGCAATAATATAGTAATTCGTTTTTTCTCATTCTTATATATATATATATTTATTTTTTTTACCGAAACGCGTCGGTTACATCAAGCGCAGTCTGATTGTGTATCAGCCTATATGGTTTGTGTTTGCTTTTTATATATATATGTTGCAAAATCGGCAACATGTTTGCAGATTTTAAAGGATATGAAATAAAATGAAAATTTTATTCTGGCTTTGCCTTTTCAGTACCTGGATCCTTACTGCCCGCTCACTTTGGATGCTGGATGATTTGTTTGCCTGCTCGTAAATATACCAGAAGGAGATCCTGGTGATCCCGTGCATTCTACAAGGTTTAGTAATAAAAGAGGTGGAGTATG